>JAKTQU010000055.1:0-81975 GCA_030579395.1 Aciculoconidium aculeatum
GCGATTGTTGCAAGATTTGCATCTCTTTGAACAACTATAATATGGGTGATTTTTGGCCCCGCAGATTGTACATCCTTTGATTCGACACTCATGGTATGAGTGATCAGTTGTATGGCAAACAAAACAGTGGTTGACAACATTAAGCATTTCACAAGTCGTATATGGAATTGGTGTAAAAGTCTCGTCATCTCTTGTAGCTTGCTTAGGTAAAAAGACATTTAATTCATTTGTATCTTTATATTCCTCAGCATACTTGTCAAAAGTTTTTTGATCGTTCTTCAATTTAAAAATAGAAGAAGTGAGTTTTTCAAGATAAAAAATAAAAATAAGCCTTTATGGCCAAGTTGGTAAGGCACCTCACTAGTAATGAGGAGATCGTCAGTTCGACTCTGGCTGAAGGCATTTTTTATTTCCCATATATTTTTTATTAAATGGACTCACATTTAGACAACAGCAGGATTAAACGTAGTATTGTCATAATTTATCATTGCCACAACTATTATCTGTCAATTCAAAAGGACCAAGCGAAAACTTTTTTTTTGATTTATCAAGTAGCATCAAAAAACTGCAAACCTATTTACGATTAAGATACACATGAAAACGGAAAACCTTGTCAAACCGATCAACAAAAATGTAAATGAAGAGTCCTTAAGGTCAGCTAAAAAAAATCAACTAATAGTTGTTAACACAGTAACTGATCCATAATATTTACAACAAAATTATAAGGGGTCCAAAAAAACAGGTCGTACCCGGATTCGAACCGGGGTTGTCCGGATCAAAACCGAAAGTGATAACCACTACACTATACAACCTTTTTTCTGAAAATTCGGTTCATTGGGTATACCAAATGGAAAAAAACGGTCAATTTTTAGATATATTTCGTGGAAACAGATGAATCTTAAACACAGATTACCTCTGACGTTCACCTACGTATCTTATCAACTGCCACTAGTTGAATACATTTATCTTTGAGCAAAAAAAAAAAAATTGCACCAATTAACACTGATTAAATCATGGTTGAGATACTTGTACTAGAGGAGACTGATCAGACAACAGAATAGTTAGATTGTTTTTGGCAGGAGCACCTCCAAAATCGGAAATGATTAAGTATGTTGTTTTTGCTGAAATTCTATCGTAAAATCGAGGCGGGTATAAAGAGAAGCTTTTGGGATTGCAGCCCCGATAGAAGAAAATTTCGATGGAGTTCAAATTACTCAATATGCTATAGTCATATAAATATACCGTGAAATAATTGAGACAATTTATCGTGTAGTGTTTTTAATATTAGGATATGTGGATAAACCAAGTGAAGGCATATTTCCAGGGGATATCAAATAGACCCTGAATGTACTACGTCTATCTCCGAATCCGGCATTACAAGGAACGCCATAACACCGAAGGTAGGAATACCCGATAGACTACTCTGGCTCGAACCATTATCAGCTCAGCGTAAGTACTTGAGAGCTTTCTTTAAGTTTAAGGTTAGAAGGGGGTGTTAGAGTACTCTTGATTCTACGAAGTACTGGAAGGTGTTTCCATGAGCCTGTGTATTAGTCAGATCAAATCAATGAGTCCCCGTTTAATGAACATGCAAATGGTTACTCTTCACAGTGTATGGTCTTAGAATAAAGCTAGTATAGGAATATTATAGGATAATGCTAGTGGAATATACAAACCTCACCGATAAATTAACCAGCTACCGATACTACCGCCGAGATTAAAAGACGTTAAGCATTCGTTTCCACACATCTATTGCTATTCTAGTTAACTAGTTCCTTGTTTTAATCCTTAATGAAGACATTTTGCAACTAGTCATATGCATAAGTGTTAGTCCGTATATGATCCGCTAGGGACCGGGAATACGTTTTCCCGAGGGTTTACGGTACGCGCTAGCGTACTGAGGGTTACCGACCAATAAGAACTCAGTAAATATTGGTACGGTTACTACCGCAGCTGGCGATGCGGGAAATTTATATAGAAAAGTTTACGGCACTATCTTTTAGAGAGTGAGGTAACATTTTGGAGTAAACGGGATCATCGTGCTAGACTTATAAGCTTATAGTGGTATTTGAATATACAAATATAGATCGAGATAAATTAAAGACTGGTAACGCTAGATTATCTATACATAATCCTAAGGAGAACTAACCCAGGGCGAGGATAAACAGGTTGGTGTGAATCTTCCCAGCCGGCCTCGCCGACGCCTAGAAAAGGGCCTAATGTAGTGGCCAGTTCCTAGGCGGTTTAACAATAAGTCATGGTAATTGATATCTTTCGAGAATTGTAGATATTACCAATTAAGAAAAACCCAACACTAAGTGTAAATGCTTGGTTCATATTGTCGGTTGAAAATTACTGCTTGATAAAAGTCCGATTCTGTATTTAGCTAAATTGAGTTGTAGTGACTTTGTAAATATCGGGAATTTATTTCAAACACGTACTCGTGTAATGCTACAACCAATTCCAAACAAATATCTTTTTCTTAGTTTCTTGCAGTGTAACTTTTAGTATATTCTGCTGATTGAACGTATTTTCATACCATTTCAGATATCATGTCCCATTTCAAAGGAATGGCTGGGATTGGCTATTTTGCAGCCACATCACGTGCTCTACCCCAGACTAAAAAAGACTTTACATAGTGAAAAAATTTCTTCGTCAACAGGCGTATATGGAGGGAATATATAAATAATAGTAGATTTATATAATATATAAATACTATACAGTTAGTTTAATCAAAAGCTAATTGTTTCTTGATTTCAGCGATGGCCAAACCTGGGTTCAAGCCCTTTGGACAGGTCTTAGCACAGTTCATAATGGTGTGACATCTGTAGACAGACATGGAGTTTTGCAACATTTGCTTTCTGAATTTGGTGGCTTCGTCTCTAGAGTCAATCAACCATCTGTATGCTTGCATCAAGACGGCTGGACCCAAGTATTGTTGTTGGTTCCACCAGTATGAAGGACACGAGGTGGAACAACATGCACATAAGATACATTCGTACAACCCATCCAACTTTGCTCTGTCTTCAATACTTTGCAAGTTTTCACGGCCATCAACAGGGTGAGTTTCTCTTTGCAAGTATGGTTGGATGGATTTATATTGCTTGTAGAAATGGGTCAAGTCAGGCACCAAATCTCTGACAACAAACATGTGAGGCAATGGGTAGATCTTGGTGTCCTTGGACACATCGGTATCTATACGGCACAAACAAGCCAAAGTGTTTCTACCTCCAATGTTCATGGCACAAGAACCACAGATCCCTTCACGACAGGATCTTCTAAAAGTCAAGGTGGCATCTTGCTCGTTCTTGATCTTCAAGATGGCATCCAAAACCATAGGACCACAGTGGTTCAAGTCAACTTCATAGGTTTGCATCTTTGGCTTAACTTCTGGGGTGTCTGGGTTCCATCTGTAGATTTGAAATTTCTTCATTTGGGCCTCTGGGGCAGCGGCAGTGGCCAACCCTCTAAATCCAAACGATTTAGTGTTAGCACGAAGAACAGTTCTGAACATTGTATATGAGGTTTAGTTAAGAAAGTCACAACAAATCAATCTAATTCGTTAAAAGTCTCAAAAAAAAAACTTCCTCCTTGTTAAAAAGTGATTCCGACCATCACCGGAACCATACCCGGGGTTACATTTTTACAAATTACTCGCATTTGATTGGTTGACTGCGATACACCCCAGACTATTATTTTATGATTGTTGTTATTTTCGGGTCACGTGAGACGATATCCGAGGATGATAATCCCGCATTGGTTTACACTCCAATACAGAGAAGTTCGAATTTGTAGACGTCAAAGTCCTCTTACTTTTATGCTATAATATATAGATTTGTATAGTTATACTTAAATATATATCATTGAGTTAAAAAAAATCCCCCATGGAAGTCCCCAAGTGCAACAGAGATATCACAAATAGTTAGATACTCCAGACAATCCAGAGATTAGACATAATCAGACAATCCTTAATCAGACAATCCAAAGATTAGACAACCTCACAAACCTACGGTTTGTTCGGCACTTACAACTTCATACTATTACCACCGCCATATCACATTGGCTTTTTTTATTATCTTAATACATATTACTTCTCATCCCTCCATAACCCCATGAAATTCAGAATGTTCTCTTGAAAACTTGGCAATCCTCTAGGAAAATACTCCAGATCAGTTGGAGTCAAGCAGAAAAGATTACCCCATGATTTCTTATACCTCTCCAAATCCTCAGGGTTCTTTTCCGACTTGTCCGTTTCAAACCCCGAAACAAAATCCTTGGTAAGACTACTCTTGTTGTTTAAAACATCGTACTGAATCACCTTGTAGCACCTCTGCTTCAATGTGTCTACGTTGAACATATCCAAATCCATACTCTTGAGGCAAGTGTCCAAAATGGTGGAAAGACTTGTCAATTCGGGCTCAGACAACTTGAAGGCACATAGCCTCTCTAGCCTGGACAAATCATAAGCCTCCTTATTCGTGATGTGGCATTGAATCTCTCCAGTGTATGTTTTGCAAAACAAGTAGAAGGTGGCAGCGTTGTAAAAGTCCTCACAAAACACCCCGTTCAACACAAACACATACAACGAGCTTTTGGCTCCGGCATAGGCATACCTTTCGCCAAACGTGAACAAATACCAGAGGTTCACTTTGAAACAGTTGGTGATAACCAAGCCGAACTTGGTGATGCTACGGAAATAGTTTCGGTAGGTTTCATCCGTTGCCATGTTCTTTTCGTGGACAGAAAGGTCGTTATCGCCGCGGATCAACGTTTGAATCGTGTATGACAATCGAATCAAGATAGCCAACAAAAAGAAATTGGATCGCTTCAACATATTGATCAAGATTGGATTTAGCACGGTGCCCATACTTTCCCCCACTATGGAATCGTTTAATTTCATCAACTTGTCATAGTTGGGCATCAAAACCTCACATATTATACACAACACCTTCTTCAAATAGAAAAACGTCACCGTGGAATCGTTGATCAGTTCATAGTGCATAAACAAGTGGAAGTAGCACCCTGCAAGAAACACATGTGCGTTTATATAATGGGTCAATTTTAAAACGTTGGGGAAATTCCGAGTCAACGAGTTATCATTGATTATGTCCAAAGCATCCCGGAACTCGTCCCAAAAGTCTCTAGCCAAGATCACTTCCAATTGGCCCAAGAGCACCCCAAACGTCTTGAGATGGATCTCCCGGGTATTCAAAACGTACCGGATTATCTCATTACCCTTTTCAAAGGCTGGCTCCATCTCGTTTAGAGAGTCATTGAATTCAGAATCAAAGATCCGGATCCGCAAGTTTTCGTTGCCTTCCTCGATATAAGGATTCTTGGTGTTCCCGCCGGTTATAAAAGTCAGCAGGCGGCCATTATGGGCAATGGAGTATGTATCGTGGTGTCTCAAATATCTCCATATCTTGCGGCGCAAATTATTCATCCTGGCCTCTTCTTTGGATTGAGACGGCCCGGGTTCTCTGTTTAGTCCTATAACGAGGGCCGCTTGGAAGAGCTGCGCATCGAAACTTTGGAACTTGATAGTTTCTTCGGGATCGTCGAAATCGTCCGGTGCTAATGAATAAAACACTCTCATGTAGCACAACAACTGTAACATATTGAATCTCAAGTTACCGGAGGTGAAAATCGGCTGCAATTGCACAATGATGGTTTTCACAATCTTGGAGGAACCCAAATCAATTGGATACCTAAGCAACTCTGAGATCTTCAAAATCTGCTCTCTATCAAAGTTCTGTTTATTCTTGAGAGGATCGATTTCATCTTCTGGTTGGAATTCCCGGTAATAAGTGTCCACCTCACTCTCGAGAGAAAGTAAGCCCTGGTAACTTAGATTCAAAACCAAGATCAAGATCCCAATGTTGGTGTATTCATCCTTCATCTTGATGTTCAATTCAGTGACATAGCCTGTCTCGGTGTGTTTGCCAATCAACACTTCACAGTCCTTATAGAACTGTGTTTCGTCAACAAAGGGATAAAACGGATATATAATGCGGAAAAACCTCTTGATATGTTTCCAGATGATTTCTCTCGGCGGGAGCATCGCAAGGATTTTCACCGTCAACTCGGAAACAGAGTTATCGTCTTCAACCTCCTCGTCGGAAAAAGACACCGATCTTTCAGTCTGTCTGATGATTTCACTGATTTCTTGTTTCACATACCTCTCTCTAAATTTCTGAGCGTTTACGAGGATAAACGAGCTGACATCGGCCAATCCGATATCCTTCTGGATCAAGGCAAACTGCGAAAATGGCCCGTGGTTTATATCACTCACGGTTCTGTTTGAGTTTTCATCCATCACTTGGATAGTAGGGTAGTTCCAGAAGGTGTCGCTCATGCCATCTTCCTCTGAAATAGTGTTAACACCTAGCACGGATTTGAAGGTGGTGAAATTGTCCACGATTTCCTTGATATACGGAGGAGTCTTTGGGCGCAAAGTCTTGATTGGCGTGAATTTAGCAAGCTGCGCTGCATCAGTCAAGTCCACGTGCTTGGCCTGTTTCTTGACCGGAGGAGTATCAGCCTTGCCTCCTTCCAGCGTAGGCGGACTGATTTCCTGGTTCGGCGTTTCCTTGTTGAGCGTGTCCACGGTGTACAGGCCCGAGTAGTATGCATCGGGACTCGGGGTCATTTTCTGGGACGTTGTTGGTTTTTTGAAAGCTTCACTAGCATCTTTAGGAAACGCTTTCTGCACCGACAAGAGCTGCGAGCTTCTTTGTGGACTCTCTGTCACGGGTGGCTGCGGAGACCGCAGGAGTAGCGACAGAAGTTTCAGGTACGGAGCGCCGCTGATCGTAGGGACCAGCGAAGCGCCGGGAACAGACATAGTGCGCGAGAGCGAGTTGAACGGCGGAAGCGCAGGTGTAGAAGTATACGCCGAGGTCTTGGGTGGCGGTAATGTAGGAGGAGGCGAGCCAAAGCCGGGAGAAAAGGGCTGCAAGGGGAATTTTTGGTTTGAGTTTCTACGCAAGTCTGGAGGACTCGGTATTCTTTTCAAGTACGAGTTGTCAAAGTCGCTGGACCGGATCGACGACCTTGTGTCGTCGATTTGAATGTCTGGTTTGAGATCTGCAATTTCTGACGAGTCTACAAAGTAGGGAGCATGACCTGGGGTTTGGGGTTGCATAGGTCCTGGGTGTTGTAAGGGTTGCACAGGATGCTCTATATGACCTGGTCCTGGATGACCTGGTCCTGGATGACTTGGATTTCCTGGATTTCCTGGATGCCCTGGATGTCCCGGATTCCCTAGATGTCCCGGATGCTCCATAAGACCATGACTTCCCTGAGTCGGTATGGATTGGTACAGAGGTCCAGGATATGTAGGCACATACGTCAGCGAATAACCAGAAAATGGCTGCGGAAGGTAGTTCTGGCTGGAATACGGAACCAGCCGTATCGGGTTGAGATATGCATGCAGCTCTGGTGGAGCAAACAGGTACTCTCTGTTGTAGCCATGGGCCTGGGAAAAGGACGGATAATCTGCAGAAGCAACAGCAACGGGGGCAGCGGGCGCAGGCCCATCAACCTTCTTTCTCCGGCCCATCCTCTCCTCGTTATACGAGCACAAATGGGTCGAGTTGTGCTTGACACACAGCGTGCAAGGCGTGCCTCGATCGCATTTGACCTTTCTGGCTTTGCACACGTTGCACACCAAAGTGATTCTGTTTCGCTTTTTCGGGTTTTGCTTGGTCATTACAGCGTAGGGCGGCACGTTGCCTGTCATCTCTACCGAAGCCATGCTGATGTGTCCTGTAGGTTTCCGACGAGTTCAAAGGGTAAAAACTTTGATTCTTCGAGATAACGAAAAATTTAGCGATCATCGAGTGGGGAGAGAAGGAAAGAAAAGGAAAGAAACGGGAACAAAAGGGGTCAGAAGAGAGGGAAAAAAGGGGACGGTACTGAGCAGGGGGCTATGCATCCAGTAGGGGGATCGATTCTAACTCCCAGCACCCCGAAGTCGCTTATCGTGGCATGTTTCCTGATTACCAATGAGCCATAAAAGTTAATTCCGGGGCACAAAACACCAGAGAAGAACAAAGAAACCGAGAGAATGGTGGATTAGTTATAGAGGTTATGGGTTATGTGGTTATGTGGTTATGATGGGATTGTTTGTCTGGTTTGTATGGCTGGTTTGTATGGCTGGTTTGTATGGCTGGTTTGACGTCTGTTCACTCTCTTTATTATCTTAACAATCTCTTTTGATGCTCTACCAAATGCTCACGGCTTGTCCCTTCGATTGTGGCACTTTTGAAGCTATAGTTATTCTCCTGAATTAGACTTTTCACATGGTAAACCTAAAATCGCCTTCTACGAGGAATTCCATATTATTTCACTTTTGGTTAGTCTACATGCATAATCGTATGACAGCATAATCTTGACAGTATTGTCAGTATTGTCAGTATCATCTTGACAGCGATAAATTAGGGTACACAGAATGAATTATGGAAATGCACTTTCTATAATCATTTGTTTTTCTTGCTTGATATCCCATAGAATGCCCTTCAGGAACCAAAATTACGAGCTTGACTCGGAATTTAAAATTTAGGTTATGATAGGATCTTGCCCTTCCAGTCATGTGCTAAAAATACAATATGATTCGATGTTAGTCCCTTGGTTTAACCACCATACATCACGTTGTGTATTACTTGTTAAAAGTTTAAAGTTTATTATCTTTCTAGAAGCCTCTATTTTACGTTACTCAAGATCCACCTTACTCTTTTTGTATTCTTGTGCTCCAGTTTAATATAGTAATAGTTCTTTAGAATCTAGTTATTTTGATTTATATTATATACATTGCAAGTGGCTATTTGAATTTGGTGATATGTTATGTATTGAAGTCTTTAAATTGGACCAATTTATGGAGCAATCTTGACATCTCTTGACAGGTATCTGACAGGTATTTTGACAGATATTTTGACAGGTATTTTGACAGGTGTCTTCTCTTAACAACACCAACTCTTGACTCCTACACCTTTTCCTTGGACAGGCTACCAGTATCATCGACAAGTTGTACTTCCACCTCTTCCAAATTGGATTTCGGTCCCGTGTAGTACTTGTAACCGTAGACAAAATAATACAAGGTGGCCATCAGCCACACCCCAACGTTGATAACCACCGTATAGTTCATACTAGTCTTATCCACGGTCCTGGTGCCTGGGAACATCACCATCACAAGCGCATAGCTCAACCAGCAAATGGCAATCAAGTGTACTACATTGTTCCACTTGCCTAAATTAAAAGGACCAGGCACAAACCTGCTTCTACCAGTTGGCAAAAATGCCATCAAGATTGGACAGAGCCAGGAAAAGATGTTGGAAGCAATTCCCAAGGAAAACAAGGCATTGGCGCCGGCCTCTCCGTGGATCAACACCAAGAGACCTATGAAAATGGAAAATAACCCGACAAAAACCATCGCTCTCACTGGAACCTTGAGAGTTGGGTTCACGTACTTGATGTAGTTGTGGATAAAGGGTAACCCGTCGTCCCTGGCAAACGCCCATATCTGTCTGGAAGCAGCCACCAAAATACACAAACTCATCAAATACTGCCCAACCGCGATAAGAGACATGAACGCCACGGCCCAGTTCTTCCCAAGACAATCGTAGACAATCTCAGCAATCACGTTTCCCAAGGTACTGGAAACAACCGCCTCGGTATTCCCGTCTCGGATCGAAGCACAGCACACTATACAGAGCAACCAGCCGACTATCCAGCAGATCCCAATCAGCCCCACGATTCCATAGGGCAAGGCGCGCTGCGGGCTTCGGGCTTCCTCGGAGCAGTGGATGGCTGAATCGAAGGCTCCGATGGTCCAGATTACAGGCATCCATGAGAGCATAAAGGTCCAGCCCTGGGACCAGTCGCTAAAGTTTTCAAACTGCGTAAAGATGTACTTTGGCCCGTTGAAGGAAAAGCTCCTGCTAACTCCAACAGGAACAGCAATGACAAAGAGAATAATGAGGAAAACATTAACCAAGATGGAGACGTACTGCAACCAGGCCACGTTTCTGGTGAAGAAACCGACGGCAACATTGGAAACCACGCAGGCAACAAAGATCCCGTACTGCTTGGCATTGGTGATCTCAAAGTCGGGGTTATTGATCGCAACTGCAGCCAAAACCTCAACGGCAAACCCGTATGCAATGGAACAAACACCTCCACAGAGGCCTATGGCGTTGGAACAGCCAATGACGAAACTCAATGGGACTCCGATCCCAGGAGGTGCAAAGTGGTTGGTGTAGTAGTAAAGACCGCCGCTAGTAGGAATAGAAGAGGCCAAGATGGTCAAGGAGGTACCTGTGATGAAAATGAAGGTTCCCCCGATAAACCAACCCCAAACGAGGCCTGCTGGGCCCGACATTAGGCCCACATTGATGGTGGATGAGATGCTGGGGACCAACCCCATGATACTGAAGGCGATCCCAAATACTTGGACAGTGGAGTAGCGTCGGTCGAGCTCTTCTTTGTAGCCGATCTGGGCCAACAACTCGGCATCATTGGCTGTGTTCTTGGCGTCAATGATACGGATTCGTGGAGCAGTAGCATAGGTAGTATCTGCAGAAGTAGTATCAGCACCTACATGTGTAGTGGTAACACCCGAAACTCTCTTAGACATGGCAAAATTTCCTAAATTCTTCAGAATCTGAGGACCACTCTTGTTTATATATCCCTGGTTTATATCCCTGGTTTATATATCCCCGGCTCGTATATCCCAGATTTCTTACCAGTAACCCAATTTTCACCTCTATAGTAGTGGCGGATTTTGGGTTTAAATGATTGCAAAATGTATGATGGACTATTGATAGATTAGGCTGGTTACAGAGTAGCCTGATCTCAGTGTTTATGTTGCTTCATAGTCCAGAGACATCTGCAATGCGATGCACGCCGTGTCCGCAATTATCATTGTACTCATTCTTGGTGCGTTCTTTGTGGTATATAATTCGCAATGGAGATCAACACATTTTCCATTCACATCACATCGTTACATTAAATATTCTTTAAAAATATCAAGGTTTGCCCTGTATGAGTCACGAGAACCAGCAGTCTATATTTGGCATAGTAATTGAGTATGTGGTAGTGACATTCCGCATCAGCTCTTCGTTCTTTCGTATTCTACATTCTCAATATGCAAACTCACATACATTGGAAGCCTGGTCTTGTCAGAATGACTGTGCCACGATGATTGTTTATATGTCTTTTGACTGTTTATATTTCACAATGACTGTTATATTTCACGATGGCTGTCTATATGTCACAATGACTGTCTATATGTCACAATGACTGTCTAATAACTCCCTTTATAATCTAAAATGCACCTTCACCCTCATACCACAAACCTCTCTAATTCTCTCAAAATGATCTCATATAAAACTTTAACCAGCTTGGTATACCCCCCATCCTTCAAAGACTCTTGTCGTCTGGTATTTTCAAAACTCTGTAACAAATTAAACTTTCTACACTTCTCAATTATCACAGTCAAGTTTTCACTAGTATCGACTTTGGATGGAAAGCCTTCTAAAGGGTCACTTAAGCCCTCATTCAACCCCGTGATTCCTCCCAAAGGCTCGTTGAACAAGTCGTCGTCTAATAGCATATCATCTACATCATTCTTTTCGGACTTAAATACGATTTCATCAGCCTGGTCCTCGATAAATAGACTAGAAAGACGTGAATCCTTTTTCAAAATGAACCTGTCCTGCCCTTCGATCTTGACTTCAACTTTAGGTTTTTCGAATTTCGGCTCATTGCTTAATTGAGTTAGCCAATACTCCTTGTCCTTTCTCGTGGAAACAGAGTTTAAAAATATCAAGAATACCCCTAGCTTTAACACTGCGGATGTGTCTTCAGAGTTTGTCTTGTGTTGGATTTCATTTAGTAAAAGATCAATCAAGTTGGAAGATGGGTTAGACGAGTTAATTATAAGGGCAGTGGAGTGTTTAAGAGGACTCAAATCGCCGCTTCCAATCTTTCCTACGCGCACAGTACTCATATCTATTGTCCCCTCGATTTTGTTTATAATCCATTTCACCTCAATGGAATTCTCCCAGTCTTTGATCTCTTTCAACACTGTTAGGATTTTTGCTCCTGAAATCTGGAGGACAATCTTGAATATCATATAACTAGGTTCATTCTTGTAATCCATGGTTTGTTCGTCACCTAAATTGGACTTGATTATCTCGTACAAAGCCTTAACATACAAGATTTCATCATTGATCAGTATGTTCTCGAGTAACCAGTTTATGATACTGATTGTACACGGGATCAAAAAGATCTGCGATAAATAATCGATTCCGTTCTTCAAGATGTCAAAGTTAATAATTCCAACCTTCATGGATAAAATCGACTGTTGATAAATTATTGGAATCAATTTGTATATTTGTTTGATATTTATTGACTTGATCAAATCATCTGAAAGACCATCATTCTTTTCGTCAAACAATGCATTGATCCAATTGCTCAATAATTCGTTGTAGTTTTCGAGTTCTGGGTTAGATGGATTTGTTCCATCTACATTCTCACTCTTGTCATCTACGCCTTTACTATTATTACCCTTCTCACCACCTTTATTATCTCCAAACCTGTAGTAGAAGTTATTTAAGTAGTCAAAGCAAAAGGATTTGGAAATATTGAATTTCGAAAAATCGATATCAAAATTCTCTAATATCAACAAGATGGCTAGGATGTTAACACCAAAGTACGAGTAAAATTCTTGGAAATTTTCATCATTGATGTCAATTTGGAAGTTTTCATTATCAACATAACTAATAAACTGCTTGATAATACTCAAAGGAGAAATATGGAAGCAGATAATGTTAATCAATTGGACGTTGTTCAATATTGAGAGCAATAAACGATTGAGTTTCTCGTGGTTCTTTTCTGCAATCAAATCATTGATCATTTTGCTGATCGTTTCGGAAAGCTCTTGTTGTTTCTTACTAGAAAACTCCAACTGGTGCGACAATTCCCCGATGTACTCGTACAACCCGGATTCCTCTAAAGACGTAAACTCTACGTTTAAATTCAACAATTTTTCGTTAAACTTGAACCCCATTGATTCCACACTTTTAAAAACTTGAAGATCTGAAGTCAATAAATGAGTTGGGGAATCTGGGAAAAAATTAACAAAGCTCTGTGGGTTCAATATTTCCTTAATAATACAGCCTTTCACCAAAGAATGAAAAATGTTGTAGGGCTTGTTGCTCCCAATAACCACATGTTCAAGGACCTTGGATAAGTCCTGGGGAACTTTTTCAAACCCTTCTTTCAAATTCAGCTCAATCTCAGTGTTAATAAGCATGAGAGGAATTCTGGAAACTATGAAATTCTTCCAGTTGAATAGTATGTACGGCTTTATATTTTCCTTTATTGCATACGCCAAGCCTATCAATGCAAAACCTATAAAGTCGGCAAGAACATTATGGCCCGACTTGTCTCCAATTTCGTAAAAATTGGAATTATAACTGGAGAGGATTCTGGTGGGGTTGGTAAAGTCACAAGAAGACATAATTTTATAGAACCAAAAGTAGTTTTTCAAGTGGTTATAGTTGTTTAACTTTTCTTTAGAAGAGATGGATAGTTGATGAGTGAAATTTGGGTGTTGGTGGCTGTCTGCTTTGGACTGTGTGCCTGAATTTGTTTGGTTAGTTGCCGAATTTTGCTTTTTGGCGTCTTCGCCAAATATTCCAATGTCAACTAGCTTATTAACCAATACTGATTTGTGTTTCACCTTGAGGTTTAGGAAATCAATCAATTTGGAGTACTTGAATATTTTCAATTTCTTGAAAACCTCAAGTAGGAATTCTTCATCCTGGATGTTTAGCAAAGCTAGAAAGAAGACTAGTTTGTGCACCAACGAGGATTCCTTTGAGCTTATTGCTTGCAATAAGTATTCCTTGAACGGAGTGCTGGGCACGCTTTTTGATATCTCTAGCGTGATCTTGTTCAACCTGGAACCAATCTTGGTGATGTATATAGACTGCAGTTCCACCGATAACTTAATTAGGCACTTCCAGAACCGTTCCAAGGACGCTGGAGATTGTAGGATGTGGCCAATTGCCAACTCGATGTGAGCGTCTGGTTTGTTTGCCAACTCCAAGAACTGGGCAGCGTATTCATTTTCCGAGATTGGTCTTACCGCATCAAGGCTAGTGTATAGGGAGTTGAAGTTTTTCGAGCTGATATGTTGAGATATAGCGTGGTTTATTAGCTTCGATAGAGACATGGGGGATAACGAGTGAGTTGGTGGTGGGTGAATAGATAACGAGAAATGAGAAAAATACCGAGGAATGGTGAGAATGGTGAGAAAATGGCGACAAAAATACCGAAGATTGATGAGAGATCGTAGAAATGGCAAGAAAGTAGCGACAAAGTAGTGAAAGAATAGTGAGAAAAATTGTAATAAATAACGAAAAGTAACGAGAAATAGCGAGAAATTATTGAAAATAGCGAGAAATAGTTAAAATGGCGGGAAATGACCAGCCACTATTTATTAGCACGTATCATGAATAAACACCAATCGTATACACCCTACAACTACATTTCCAATCAAATAAAAGTCTATTTTAAATACATTCAACTCTAGTTAATCCGATATACCCCGATAATATGACCACCTCTTTCATATCATTACAAATGAATAGTCCCAGTAAAATTACAAAAAAAAACCACTCCAAAAATGCCCTGTTTACCACATACCAGAGCCTCCGAACCCAGATAAGATCTTGGAGTTATTGTGGCTTCCGATACTCAAGGAGTTCCCTCCCAAATTATTTGCCCCATTGCCATTGATAGTGTTGGAGCCCAAACCCAAGGCGTTGGACGAGTTTAACGAGTTTGAGCTGGTCAATTGGTTACCCCAGATAGAGCTGGTGGTGGAAGAGTTCCAGGTCGAGGAGCTGGTCACCCCAGAAGGCGACACGTTCCCCGTAGAGGAAGCAATCCCCCCAGACGTGGCGGAAAAACTGGCCAAGAGAGAGGGTTGGATTCCTAGGTTGCCGTTGACCGAACTAGCGCTGACCGGGGACCCTACGGTCGAAAACAAGTTTGGCGGCGACTCCTTGATGGGAGAGTTGTTCACCGGAGGAAGCAAAATCGGAGAGTTGATCAAATTATTGTCGTAGTCAAACAATTTGGAATGCAAAGGTGATTGTATCTGCTGGCTTGCTCTGGATTGGGGTTGCGAGCTGCCATTGTGTGCCTGGATGCTAGGCGTGCCAAGCGACTGGCCACTGCTGTTGAACTGAAGGTACGTCTTGAAGTCGATTCCACCAGAGAAGTTTTGGTCTGAGGGTAAGATCGAATCGAGACTTGCTTGGCTCTGTTGCAGCGGGGTCTGAGACTGACCCAGATGTGTCTTTCTCTGGTAGCCCATGGGTTTTTGGTAGTCCTGGAACTGCTGCTGCTGTTGTTGTTGCTGTTGTTGTTGCTGTTGCTGCTGTTGTTGTTGGTAGATAGGCTGTTGCATTTGCTGGTCGTACATCTTCTTTTGATAGTGCTGTTGGTACGAGGAGTACTGGTTGTAGTTCTGCAGGTTCTGCTGCTGCATCTGCTGGTAGCTTTGGGACGTTTGTTGGGCGTGAAGTAGGTACTGTTGTTGCTGTTGGACAGCGGCAGCGGCAGCGACGGCGGCAAAGGAGTACTTGCTTTTGTTATTGTTGGAATTATTATTAGTATTAGTATTAGTGGTATTATTATTATTATATTGATTCTTGTTATAGTTGCAATTGTAATTATAACCTTGGGAATGCTGTTTGGACACGGTCAAGGCCTTTTCAACCATCTCGAGCTGATAACCAAAGGGAATGCTCTCCAACTCCCTCTTAGGATACGAAATCGAGCCATCAGAACGACCGTCGTACCTTTCCTGGGATCTCTCTTGTGTAGACATGTATGCTAATTATAATATTAAATTTGAAAAATAAAACACCCAAAAAGAAGAAACCCGGATAAAATGAAATAAAAACAATGTGACAGTGGGCAGTCGAGGAAATAAATATGCACAATGGAGGAGCCGTCCTATCTATGAATAATGAAGTAAGTTTTTTTGAACAAGTTTTGTTTTAATGACAAATGGGGGAAATGATAATGGGGAAAATGTAATAACTTGATAATCAAACGGTATGTAACAATTTGGAATCTTTCTAGATGGTACTTTTTCTAGATGGTACTTTTCAAGATGGTACTATGTTTTCTTTCTTTTGATTATGCTAGTTGATACTTGTTTGGATTATGCTTAGCCAGTTGATATTTGTTTAGAATATGCTTTCGGCGGCAAAATAGTAACTTCTTAATGATTTGAGTAGCTTCTAGTGAATAACTTGTTAATGAGTGACTTGTTAATGAATAACTTGTTAAATGAATAAGTTCTTAAATAAATTCTTTAACTTCTTAAATAAATTCTTTAACTTCTTTAACTCTTTAACTTCTTTAACTCTTTAACTTCTTAACCAGTAACTTCTAATATAACTCAACGTCAAAAATACCCGGTAACTTTCCTTCTATAATATTCTTCTCCGCCACTGGCCTGGATGATGTTTCCTCAAATCAAATCCTTTCTAGGAATAACGAATAAAGAAAAATAACTTTGTCATTAAAATCCGATCGTCGAGATTTTGAGCGTGAAATTATTTTGAGCGTGAAATTTTTTTCGCGGGGACAAACAACGAACCGAAATAAGGTGATTATAAGCGTAAATTATAAGTAGCTTTAGCTTTGGATTATGTATGGCTTACCTCTCTGACAGGCTACGAAGCTTCTCTTATTCGTTATACTTCATAAGTTTACTTACATCCTCTTTCTTTCAACGTTTCTGCATTACTCATAAATATATATACTTGATCATGCTTAAGCACTCTTCTGCCATGAAGGAATACCAGCTCCTTTATCGTTTTGGGACAACTGCCATGAAGGAACACCAATCTTTTCAATGGCCTTTTCTACTTGTTCGTCGGAACTTGGGGCGGCAACGGCAGCTTCTTCCTTGGTGTCTTTCAATTGCCATGCGGGAATGCCGCCAGAATTCTGGACTGGTGCTTCAGCAGTCTTCAAATCTGGAGTTGGCGTTCTGGTTCCATTTTCACTACCGGAGGTTTGGATTTGAGGGCTAGGACTTTTCTTGGGGCTTTCAGCTTTAGCCTTTGCTCTCTTGAGAATTTCAGATGCACTAGGAATGTCAGATACAGAAGCCAACTTTCTGGGCTCAGAAGATGACTGCACAGCCCCTCTACCCTTCACCAACAGCTTCAACGACTTCAACTCGTCGTTGATGTCTTTCAACTCCTCTTTGATGTTTTCCTTGGTGCTGGTCAAGTTCTTCTGAAGACTGTTGCTCAAGTTGTCGATTTCAAGCTTCATTAGACGCAAGTCATCGTCGAATTTCAACTTGTCCTTGTTATACTTTGAGAGGAAATCGTTGATGTTTTCGATCACAGTATCGATTTCGTCGAGTTTGGTGGCATTTTGTTGCTTAATCTGCTCTTGGTCCGTCGACAATTGTTCCAAAATCTTGTCAATCTTGGTAAACTCCTCGTTCATCTTTTCTTTGTCCTGGTCTATCGAAGACTGTGTGGGAGGAATGATGCTTGGAATGAGGTATTTCGTGACAACCTGATACAACCCGTACGTCACTCCAGCTGTGGCGGTAGCCATAATGAAATAGTCCTTCCATGTTCTTTCTGGAACTGCAGGAGCCACATTGTAGTAATCAATTGGTGGACTAGGTGCATGTGCAACAGTAAGTGGGGCACTGGTAGTATTACTGGCAGTGGTGGTATTACTACTACCTTCCTTTGCCCTCCGTAAAGCTTCTTCTATTTCAGCCTGAGAAAGACCCTTTGTTTCTAAGAATTCAACCTTCTTGGTGAGTGGAGAGCTAGCCACACTGGGGTCCTGCAAAAAGGAAACTGCGCTGACTATCAATTCCTCGTTCATCTCCAAAAGAAAGTGCAGTGTTTTCCAAAATTCTCACTTTTTGTTAATTTCGAATTTGTAAATTCTCAACTTTTGTTGAAAACTGGAGAACCGAGGAAGATAAGGTCACGTGGGTAAAGACCCAGAGTGCAACAGTGTAAGAGATAAGACCCAAAGTGCAATCACAAATCACCATCCTAGGCAATGGACTACCTACTTTCATATATTCCTAACCCGTTCTATTACTATGTACAAGTTTAATCTTTTAATTCTTCAGTATTTTACCTCGCTCCCTTGATCATTTCTTCGTAAATACACCAACTGATCCCAGCACTAAGGCCCTTTCTTCCAAGTCTTAAAGACAACCCCCTAAACAAGTTTCTGAATCCTCCCTCTTCTCTCAATAAAGCCTTTGTGGTTTTCACGATCGACGACTGGTTGGTCAATTGCAATCTCGTCTTGATGGCATCAAATGGCGCAGTGATGGTGGTAGAGACGGATGCAGCCAGAACAGCAGCAGCAGAGTTAATGATGGTGGCATTGTAATGCTGCAAGTTGTCAGGGATCAACGAGCTGAAAGTTGGGAAGAGCTCGTTTTTGAAGCCTTCGTAGAATAAAACGTAGAGCCCAGCGTATGGACAGTCTCTAGCTAGAGTTGCCACGGAACCCTTGAAGAAGTTGCGCACCGACTTGGTTGCATCTATATTCCCTTTATCCAAGTATATGCTCTCCACTCCCTCGTACATCGAGTTGTAGTTGTACACGCTGCTTTCGAATCTGGTCTTGACCACGGTGATGGGCATGGTGAAAATGCCTACCGCAGCCCTAACCACAAATCCCGTGGTCAAGTTCTCCATGTGGGACAACTTGGGCAAGATTGAAGTGGACGAGACCGTGTCCACGTCTGCTCTCTTTTTGTATTCAGCAATGTAGTTCCGTGAGTTGGAGAGAATGGTAAAGTAAAGGCCTGCACCTATGGAGGTGCGCACCATTGAGGGCAACGTTCCACGCCACAAGTCCTTTATCTGCGTCAATTTCCTCAATTCCTTGGCCACGCTGGTTCTCACCATCAGGTTCGAGCTCAATTGCTGCTGCTGGAGTCTCGTCTTGAGCAAGTCAAACGGCTGGAGCGTCACTGCTGCGATCATGCCCGCCAACCCACCTGCAAACAAGTGGATAGAAGCTCCCGGCTTGCTTGGCGTGGTCCTCGACACTTCCCCGGCTGGGTTCTCTGGTAATTCTCCTGGGCCAGCAGGATCTTCTCTAGTCATTGGTTAGTAAAATTTATGCGTATAAAAATGAAAATTACCTTTGGGGAAGATGATGTAATATAAGAGACGGAAAAAGATGATGATGTAATGAGAGAATTTAGGCTTTAGGGAGTACTGTTCCGATGGTAGAGGAAGTACTGTTCCGAAAGAAATCGAAGAGATTGGTCACGAATGGGAATTACGATTGTTCCGATTGGTTATGGTGCGCTTGCAGTGTAAATCTTGATGTACAGGTATTGGAGTTTTACTATGGATTGGTGATTCACAGGTATATATTGTAGGTTTGATCGTATCTTGATAATCAGTATATGAGGTTGATCAATATAAGTCTTAGACATATTCATCTATCACAGAAATATTCTAGTTTCAGTGTACATTTAATATTACAACTCTATCACTCTGTACTCGCTATCTCCTCTCTAAAACTCTATCCGGTCAAGGAACTTTCTCAGCGACCTACTAATAACCAACTCGGCATCAACGCCGTCTATGTCAAATTCCTGCTCCGCATCCTGCTGCCATAAACAAATACTGGCCAAGGCCAAAAATGAATGGAAAGGATCAGGGTTGCTGTCCGGATCTTTCAGAAACCCTCCCAAAAGTTGACTTTGCGTAGTTCCAAGCAAGTACTCTTGCGCAGCACGAGTATCAAACAACTTGAGATTATCTCTATCCAAAAGCAGCAAGCTCGCAGTGCACCACCAAGAATAACAAGTATCCCCAAACTTGTTTTCTCGGCCATTGAAAGAACCAATGTCTCTGGAGTCGAAAAATTCATACGAGATATCGCTGTATATCTTGGCTGGGTAATCCACTTGTCGGTGGAGTAGCCAGTCTCTGGTACGGGAAAAATCTAAGTCGGAGTTTTCAAAGTCGTACTCAAGCAACTTCAAACATGCAATTCCACAAAAGGTGAGACCTAAATGGCCCTCGTCCATGACACTTGAGCTCATGGACCCGTTGAACTGGACTCTTTTTAAGACAAACTCGGTCAACAGTTGGGTGTCTATGTCGTCTTTCTGGTCCGTGTACTTGAGCATTTTCCTAATGCAGGTGGCTATATAGCACAGCCTCAAGTCGGACTCACCAAACTGCTCGTACTCACCGGAAACAAACCTCAACGTGGGAACAAACCCGCCCTTGTTGGGTCCGGACTGTATCTGACACAATTTCACGAATTTCATGAGCTTGTGGCGGTCCAAGCGGGTTGAAAAGTCGTAATGCAAGGTGATCAAGTTGGTTAAACCAAACAAGGTGGCCGAGAGATTGGGCAAATCGTAGCTGGGACATGTTTCCTTAAAGTAAGGAGTGGCCCGGAAACCTGTAAAGGTTTCATTTTCGATCAAAAAGTCCCGTAGAATCTCCGAAACATGGGTATTTCTCTCCTCGAGAGACAAGTTTAACCTTTTTATCAACGACAAACCATTCAAACAGAACGAAATCAATGCTAGTTTATTGGAATCCTCGGACAGAGCAGATGCAGGGAGGACTTTCAAGCATCTCTGGAAGAATTTCTCCTGTTTATTAACCAATAAAGTCATGGTTGTTGGGGCTAAAGAGACACACGTGAGATTCAGATCTGGGATGAGTCACGTGTAAAAGAGGGAGAGAAAAGGCCCAAACTGCAATAGGAAAATATCCCAACTGCAACAGGACGATAAGACTCCAATGTTACAGGATCAGGGGAAAGACCCTAACTGCAATAGTAGGAGGGGTGCAGGGATGTAGCAGTTTGAATGGAAGGTACATGGTATATAAGGTAAAGAGTGGTTTCATATACACCGATTGCTACAAACCAGTAACGATTTGAACCGGTAGTTACGATTACCGATGGTTACGATTACTGATGGTTACGATTTGAATCGAGTATCATAGTGTGCTATTATCACACTTTGCAACCAATTGTCATCTACAACAAAGACCAATTCCAAGATCAACCGATAGGTGTTTGTTTACATCTACTCACGTAGACGACCTGTATTCTATAAATTCTCTCATTTCAAGCTAATGTTCTAGACTGGATCCAGATTCCAATAAGCTTTTGACGTAGCGATCCTTCTTGAATAAGCCCAACTTGGTCGAAAGCTATATAGAACAACTAAAAATACCACAAACCAGCCAGCACCAGCCTCAGACACCCCCAAACAATGGAATGAAATCGTCATGGTACCTTTTTTAAACAAGCCCAGTCGTCGGGTTCCTAGTTCCTGTTCAGGGCTCCTGATCCATCATTTAAGGTTCATTGTGCCCATTTCATATAATAAGATTTATTTACACCCGATTTGGGGAATTTTTAACTATGCGTTTCCATTTATAACAAGGCTGGCTATTACGGCCTTGCCTACGTGTGAAATGAAAACATCTCCAGAGCTTAAAATAAAAACTTTTGTGGGTTATGAAATGTTGATCTGGACCCGTTTCAATGGTGCAAAATCATACTTATGGGCAGTGCTTGCATCTCAAGATCGGTATAAATACGATCCAGCCTGGCTCATGGAATGGTTTTTGTTTCCCATTCGCTATAGACATACTCCAAAGAGTAATCGCATACACTAATTATTAATAACAAATTCCTCATAATGAAGTTTTCATCAATCTCCTTGGCATTATCTGCCGCTACCATTACCAACGCAAACTTGGTGGCTAGAGCAGATGATGAAATTTCCAACACCGTCGCTGCTGATGTTTCTGTTATCTTGGGTGCTGCTAATGCTGCTACCGGGGCTGTTGTTGCTACTGTTGGTACCAATGTTGTTGCCGCAACCGGTGTTGTTCTTGCTGCTACTGGTACCGAGGCTGCTGCCGCTAGTGGTGCTGCTACTGGTACCGATGTTGTTGCTGCTAGTGGTGCTGGTGCTGCTACTGGTACCGATGTTGTTGCTGCTAGTGGTGCTGTTGCTACTACTGGTACCGATGTTGTTGCTGCTAGTGGTGCAATTGTTGCTAGTGGTTCTGCTGCTGCTGCCGCTAGTGGAGCTGTCGTAGCTAGTGGCTCTGCTGCAGTTGTTGCAAGCGGTTCTGCTGCGGTTGTTGCTAGTGGTTCTGCTACTGTTATTGCTAGTGGTTCTCCTACTGTTATTGCTAGTGGTTCTGCTGCTGCTACGGCTGTTAGTGGTTCTGCTGCTGCTGCTAGTGGTTCTGCTGCTACTGCTGCCAGTGGCTCTGCTGCTGTCAGTGGTTCTGCTGCTGCTAGTACTGGTTCTGCTGCTGCTAGTACTGGTTCCCATACTGCTGCCACTAGCGGTTCTGCTGCTGCCACTAGCGGTTCTGCTGCTGATACTACCAGTTCCACAAGTACCACTTCCAGATCTACCACCTCCACAAGCACTAGTTCTACTAGCACCAGTTCTACTAGCACCAGTTCCAGATCCACCAGTTCTACTAGCACCAGTTCCAGATCTACCACTTCATCTTCTACCAGCTCCAGATCTACCACCAGTTCTAGATCTACCACCTCTAGATCCTCTACTCATAGCTCTGGATCTTCTGATGCTCCCGATTTAATCACCCAAAGTGCCAGTGAATCTTCCGGTTCTAGCCACCACACCTCTTCTAGAAACGGAACCACTTCAACCAACACGAGATCCACTAGTTCCGGCTCTTCCAGTGCTTCTCGTTCCGCTTCAAGCTCCGGATCTTCTTCATCCGCAGGTGCAGGTGGTGCTGTTTCAGGCGGCTTCAACTTTGCATTTGTTGCTGCTGCTGTCGGTGCTTTGTTAATCTAAGATAACAAACTGTTCTAATGACAATTTCTAATGGTTGATTTTATATATTTTCAAAATAAAAGGTATTTGGTTCAAAAATGTAAATATAAGAATACGTGTCTGTCGTTACTCCACTTTCCTTTTGATTTAAACAAGTAAAGAGTAATTTGTAAAAGAGCTTAAAAACAATTTCAAGAACTTAGTAAAGCCTTTTTACACTACTTACCTTTATTGATCATCTATTTCGAGTCCTTGACATCTATGTCCGTGTAGATCTTAAACGAAGCAGAACCCTGGTAAGGATTCTTCTTTGCTTCTTCAAAAGTCTCCAAAACCGCCTTGGACAAAGACTCCACAGCCTCCTCTGAGTTCTGGTAATGAAACGTCAATCTCGAGATGTTTGCCTTGATGCCGTACTTGGCACAGAGCTCGTTGAAAAACACGGGACTCATCTTGTTCTTCTTGACATCAATGAAAATCATGTTAGTGTCTACAGGCAACAGCAACTCGATTCCTTTTGACTGGAACAAAGCACCCAATGTGGCAGCCACCTCGTGCGTCTTTTGCAACTTGGGAAAGTTCTCGTCGATAGCCACGACTGCCATCGACGCCAACATCCCGGATTGTCTGATTCCACCTCCATTCTGCTTCTTAAAGTGATTGGCCTTGGCTAAAAACTTGCGGTCTGCAACCAACACGGACCCAATGGGTGCACCAAGCGTCTTGGAAAGACACAAAGAGACAGAGTCGAAGTGGGAGCAGTACTCCTCGATGGAAATACCCGTGGCTGCGGCCGCGTTCCACAACCTGGCACCGTCCAAGTGGAATCTGACGCCGTTTTGCCTACAAAACTGAGAGATCTTCTTGATCTCGTCGAGCGGGAAAATCGTGCCGTACAAAGTATTTTCCAAGGAAATCACCTTAGTAGGGGCCGAGTGGATTTCGCCGTCGTCCGGAACGAAATTAGGAATAATGTCCTCTTCCAAGGTGAGATGCAGGCCGTTTTTAGGTACCAAGGCCTGCACCATGGCTTGAGACAACGTGGCCAACCCACCAGCCTCGGAGCTGTACACATGGCCTCTATAGTCACACAAGACGGCGTGAGGAGGCTGCAACAAGTGGGAACGGAGGGCAATTTGGTTAGACAAGGTCCCGCTGACGCAGAACAAACCGGCTTCTTTTCCTGCAAGCTGTGCCACCTTGTTTTCCAACGCAATCGTGGCTTCGTCTTCGTTGTAAACGGAGTCGCCAGTGGAAGTAGCAACCACGCCTTCGAACATCGACACGGTCGGTGTGGTAAAGGTGTCACTGCGGAACTCGTTGTGGGCTCTGCTTTGAGCAAAGTTTGTAAGATCTAAAGACATAGCGAGTTTGTAGATGTATTGGTGTTGCTTTTGTTATGAAATTTGAACAAGTTGGTTAAGATTTTTTGATTAGATTTGATAAGATCTGATAAGATTTTGCTGACAAACATAACTTGCCAGATTTAATTTAGCAAGTATTTAACTTAACTCAATGATAGTTAAGTATAGTTATACAAATCTATATATCACAGCATAAAATTAAGAGGATTTTGACGTGCCCCTTCTTTCGGAGTATTAAGTCCTTGGAGAGCTCTCACATGGTATTCTACTACCCAACTCCTTATAATCACTAAAAATTTCAGCAGAAAGCAATAACAACATGTTGTCTATGTATTCCACTTAATCATTGCTGACTTTTATCGTAGGTCCACCATGCTAAGCTGGTACCTTTTTTAAGCTTTGTAGGATTCTATTTTTGAGTAATTTCTAGGATTCTATTTTTGTTAAGAAATTCGTAGATTTCTTTAGATTTAAAATGTACCGTTGCATTTTTGAAATTCACAATTTCGATTTTAGGAAAGGCATCTGAATCGATAGTCAGTGGACTTTTTATTCATACCTGGAGATATTCTGAATCTACTTTTCAAGAGTTGATTCTGAAAGCAAGAATAAATAAACATCAGCTACTCAATTGGCTTGTAGTTATTCATATATAAGTAATTAGCTTCTCCTCAAGCTTAAGAAATAGCTCCTCACTAGTTGGTTTGAATTTTTATTTCTGGTTTTATGAATTTTTTGATTCCAGGAATTAAGTTAAAGGATTGTATTTCGAGAAAGGCAATAGAAAATCAATAGATTCGAGAATATCATTAGTATATCGAGAAAATCAATATTAGGAGAAAATCATGTATTAGGAGAAAATCACTATCAACAGTATGAGAACATCGACAAAGTTAATTACTCAAACTATGAGCATTGCAGTTTACGTCATACCTGGTCCTACATTAGGGGACAATAACAGTCAACTATCAAGTATAGCCGATATGTACCCCTAAATACTTCTTGGCCTTTAAGCTGTGCTAAACTCCTTGAGATTACCAGAGAGCAAATTAGAAAGAGCAAGTAATATATTTACAATAAAAATGTAAAAAACTGATAAAAAAAACGAAAACTTGTAGATTCAAAATTCCCTAACTTATACATGTAGAAGAGTATTAAGTTTCTAGAAAGAGTAATTAGCATTTCTGAGACAAGACAGCTTCAATTTAAGAGAATTTCTATTTTACTAGGCACCCCGTTTCTCCGATAATTAGAATAAAAATAAAGACAACATTCAGGAACATTCATTGTTGAACATTGCTGAGTATTGTTGAGTGTATGTTGTTGAGACGACAGCAAATATAAAGTTAAACACACATTAAACATGCTTGTATTGCTGCTTATGTCCAGATATTCTTCGGAGTTAACCCCTAGACGTACACATGGTAACTATAATAAAATGTAGAAATGAAAACATGACGAGAAGTCAATGGTACTGGTTATAATGCAATACCAACAAGTCTCTAATTCGGTCCAAGGCAAAATCAAGCATCATGTTGAGATCATCTACGAGAAATTGAGCGGAGGAAATAGAGCTCAGTGTTTAAATTGCTATGGTTACTTTCTTCAGGGACTCGACAGATGTATCTACACAAAATCAAGATGTTAGTATACGATTGCTTACGAACATGTCCATACGGAACATTCTGGAATGTTTGATAATTTGCCTCATTTGATTAGTATCTCATTTGATATATCCTACTATTTGATAAGAATTGAACTATTTGATAGGTATTCTACTATTTGATATGTATTCTACTATTTGAATTTTCGATTCTGGTATTATCAACGACTATGCAAGTAATTTAAAGATATTAATTTAAAGATATCTTGACCAGATCTCAGCAAGAGCAAGATAACTCAAAGAAAAAGCTTGTGTAACATAATTTGATCACTGTCATTTGAATATCGGTGTAAAATAACCTAAAAGGAATTGCGTTACTTCATATGTCACCAATTGATTTCCTCTATGTCTTATCACTTCCATAACCTCTACATGTTATATTTCCATTTCTTACGTCTTATCAGCTCCACTCCATTTCCAATAACCTCCCTGCAATCTCACCGTAGCGGGTTAATTTTTGTGTTATCTTAGGTTATCAATTCCTCATTGGGAAGTCGCGGATCGGCACCAATAAAAACACAGCGATGTTAGCACGATCAAGTCTGGGAAAACAACCAGCACAGAGAAGAACTTGGAAGAAACGTCCGAACTTGCTCCCCCCGGGCTACCACCCACATAATACACCTCGGTCAAACACCCGCGGTCCCAAAGCCTAGCAAACGAAGCCCGCTACTGCACGTCAAAAAAAAGCGCCAAGATGTTGCCCAATCGGGCGAAATGGTTGCGCAGCCATATATAAAAAGGCTGCAACCCCCCTAGCAATCTTATACTTTTTCTATCATCTCTTCATTTCTCCATGTCCTATCCATTATCTTACGAGGTTTCTTTACCTGACGGAAACAAGTTTACCCAGCCAGCGGGCTTGTTCATCAACAACGAATTCGTTGCTTCCAAATCGGGCAAGATCATTGAATCCATCAACCCATCCTCCACCGAAGTGAATGGATACGTTTACGCTGCCGAAGAAGAGGATGTCGACGTTGCTGTTGCTGCTGCACGTGCGGCCTTCAAATCCTGGAAGAAGGTTCCTGGTTCTGACAAGGGAATTTTATTGAACAAGGTTGCCGACTGGATGGAAGCAAACCGTGACTTGCTCGGAGCCATTGAGGCCTGGGACTCGGGAAAGACCAAGGAGACCAACGCTGTGTACGACGTGGACATGTCGGTTGCCTGTTTCCGTTACTTTGCCGGCTGGGCCGACAAAGTGCAAGGTAAAGTGATGCAGCACAACCCCAAGAAGCTTGCCTACACTCTCCACCAACCATATGGAGTGTGTGCACAAATTATCCCATGGAACTATCCTATCTGTATGGCTGCATGGAAGTTGGCTCCAGCTTTGGCTGCAGGTAACGTTGTGGTGATGAAGACGTCCGAAGTGACCCCCTTGTCGATGTTGTTTGTGGCTAACGGGTTCTTAAAGGCGGGTTTCCCTCCGGGCGTGGTTAACATTATTTCTGGTTACGGTGCTACTGCCGGTAACGCTTTGTCCAACCACATGGATGTCGATAAGATTGCCTTTACCGGGTCTACCGTTACTGGTAAAGCCATCCAGAAGGCTGCTGCATGCAACATGAAGGCTGTTACCTTGGAATTGGGTGGTAAGTCGCCTTTGATTGTCAGAGCCGATGCTGATATCGAACAAGCTGTGAAATGGGCCGCTGGGGGTATCATGCAGAACCAGGGCCAGGTCTGTACCTCCACCTCGAGACTTTACATCCACGAAGACATTTACGAAGAGTTCCTCGAGAAATTCGCTGCACACGTTATCGCTGAGTACCCTCAAGGTGACATGTTTACCGAAGGCATGGTTGTAGGCCCACAAGTTTCCAAGCAGCACTACGAGAAGATCTTGTACTACATTGATGTTGGGAAGAAGGAAGGTGCTCGTGTTGTTCTCGGTGGGGAAAAGAACACTGAAGGCGAGATGTCCAAGGGCTACTACATCAAGCCAACCATCTTTGCCGATGTGACCCCAAACATGAGAATTGTCAGAGAAGAAATCTTTGGTCCTGTTGTGGCTGCCGGAAAGTTCAAGACGGACGAAGAGGTTCTTGCTTTGGCCAACGACTGTGAGTACGGTTTGGGTGCTTCTATTTTCACCAAGGACATTACTGTGGCCCACAACATGGCTTCTGAAATCGAGGCCGGTATGGTGTGGATCAACTCTTCCAACGACTCTGAAAACCAGGTTCCTTTCGGTGGGGTCAAGATGAGTGGTACTGGTAGAGAGTTGGGTGAGTACGGTTTGGTCACTTATACCCAGACCAAGGCTGTGCACGTGAACTTGGGGTTGAAGTTGTAAACAGACTGTATCTGTAGTGTCTTACGTATTTATGTATTGAATGTCATCTCACGTTTTAAATTTGTAATGTTATGTACGTACATTCATTGTACCATGTATATGCTGTTACCTCATTTTTACCCCTATCATTTATTTATCTGTTTTGTCCAATTACGTCCATAGGACCAGCACGGTGCCACAGTCTTTGCTTTTATTCATCCAATAAATAATGTTCACAGTATTCTGAAAGCTTTGGACGTGAGAATTTCTTATAATTTTATTTCCAGTTCAATGAAGATCTCCGGTGTTAAAGGTCAGACGACTACAATGGTGAATTAATACGAAGCCTTAAAAGCAATAAAATAATTGGATTTGAAAATTTTTGATATGAATAAAACCGGTATCTACGTAATAGTACTTGATTTGACTTAAATTCATAACTAGTAAAAACTGACTATTCAACCCGAATCTACAAAAGTCGGGATGAGATGTGGAAAAGATAATCAAATGGCACAAAACTATGTACTACCAACGTCACTACCACAAACGTCACCACGACAAACGTCACTACCACAAACGTCACTATATATGACAAACATCACACCGACAAATATCTAAAACAAACATCACACCCACAAATATTTTACTCTACGTGTCTCTCTAACCACCATTATAAATCTTATTGATGGACTTAGTAATATTGTACAAAAACCGTCCAGTTTTTTTGCAGCCTAATTTTATCAATCCTGGGATGAATTCTACACATGTATTTTATACAAACCCTCAATGTGATATCATTCTAGGACTCTTCCAACACGAAATACCGAACCTCTTCTTTCTCTCTCTCTCCATATTCATCTCTTCATCTTGATCCTCTTCTCTTCTTCCTGCACCCCACGCTTACATAAGCCGAGATAGGGGTAGCGGGAATTTGCTGCCTGCAACGTCCAGTTGGGAATAATCACAGGTTATCCAGCTAAATAGGTTATCCAGGAACAAGCACAGGTTATCCAGGCATCTCGAATTCCCATTCCGTCTTCCACGAGCCCAGAACCACACCCGCGCCCCTGTCCACGCCGATTGTTGCCTTCCTCCCTGCCTAACCTATCTCCGCATATAGCAACGTCCCAGCTGCTGGAAGCAACGAAGCACTGAAAGCAACAAAGCATTGATTACTTGAAAGAGATAGAGGTTGAGTTGAGACCTTTGAGCCTTTTTTTGTAAATAAGAGAAGTAACATTTGGTATTGTTTAAATATTGAATTAGATATTGATTATTTGATATTGATTATTAGATATTGATTATTTGATTAGATTAGATTAGATTTGAAATTGAGTACTTTGAGAGTGATCGTTTGATTAGATTGACGTTTGATTATTAATCTCATCACTTCTCCACTTTCCCATCAATTTTAACCTTTTTATCACTTTTTCATCCGTTTCATCCGTTCCATCGAGATCCAGTTATTCCTAAATCTAGTTATTCCTGGACCTATTTATTCCTGGGCCTATTTATTCCTAAACCTAGTATTCCTAACAGTATTCCTGATTCCCAGGCTAAACCCAGTTATTCCTGAATCAGTTATCCCTGAATTCAGTTCTTAAAGCTAGTTATATTTAAAACAGTTCCTAACGCTGGTTCTAGTAGATTACATTCTGCCATTCTATGCTCCCTAAAAACTCCATTTTTGACTCTTCTGAGTTGAAACCGTCCATGCTACAATCCCTAGCCAATTGGGAATCCAGGTCCAGAGGGTCCACTATAGACAGCGAGCCGCTTAACTTCGAAGACGAAGACACTTGCTGCTCGGACTATACCGAGTATCCATTTTCCGACACCGATGTCTCGTCGCCCGGCTACAATTCGGTATCTCTCTCCGAATTGACTGAGAAGCAGCCAACTTCTCTCGTGGATAAACTCCCCGACTTTTTGCTAGATGAAATCTGCCAGCACGTTGACCAGTTTGACTTGGTGAATCTTCTGAGAACGTGCTCGTTGCTCCATCCAATTGCAACCAGCAGATTATATAGAAGAATCACGGTAATTCTCAACCCAGAACTTCCCGTGCGCTACAAAAGAAACCAAAACAGGTACATACGAGAGTGTGGGATAAAACACATGGACAGCTCGCTTATTCTCAGCGTGGACAAGCTTGTCAAGTTTCTCAAGACGTTGAATTCTAACACCAACCTCATCCAAAGAATCAAGTTCTTTGTGTTTGACAAGTGCCATATTGAAGAAGACATCGACATCAACTTTATCCAGTCCACCATCATCGAGTACTTTGGCGCATACTGCAACGAGTTGAACTTCTTGCACATCTCCTTTGCCGACTTTATGACGGGCATTGTGGAGTTGACCAAGTTTCTCAAGCATCCCAACATCAGAAACAACATCTTCAAGTTGTTTGTCACCAAGACAAAGGACTTGTACGAGCCGAGCATCCCTGCAAGCTTGACAAACCTCTTTTTAATGTTGAATGAAACAGAGCTCATGAATGGCGACGAACTCGTTCCGCAAACCAAGAAGGATTTGTTTGACATGAACTGCTACCCATACAACGTTTTCGATACCCTTTACACACTTACATGCAGCACAAACAACCAGCTCGGTCTTGAGATTCTCCGGAACGTGAAATTGATGGATGAGGACTACAAGTTGAGGCTTCGAGGGCTCAGCATTTTCCATTGCCACAAGGAGAATCTCAGCGAGGACAACACTACGATATCGACAAGCACGGATGTGGAAAAGGAGCGGTATTTGCGCTTCTTGAACTCGCTCGACAAGCGCTTGGACTTTTCCATCTTGGACACCAAGGTGGACTTGAGCTACTTGTCGCATTTGTTTTTGAAAGTGGACTGCTGTGAAGAGAACAATGCTACCTGCTCCTGCTTTGCTACGTTCTTCAAGGACTTCCGTCTGTACTCTCTCAAACACAACGGGATGCCCAACTTGATCAACTTTGAGTTGGAGTCGTATCCGAATTTGGAATGGTCTAGACCGCACCAAAAGCTCGAGAACATCCTTACTCCTTTGGGGCTGTTCATTTCATCTTTGGCGAGCGTTGCCCGGATCACTCTTGATTTCTCTACTCCTGGGTTCAAGATGTTTGACCACAACATCATGCTCTCGTCAATGGTGCTAAACAAGTTGAATCAGAGAATAATGGATGCGTTTTTCATGACGTATATCTCGACGCGACGCAAGACGCTCCGGACCCTCCAGATCTCGGACTTTTTGACTTCTTTCATCTACTACAGACCAGACTTTTACGAATCATTGTTGCACACATGCAAGTGTGTGGGCTGTGATTTGGTGTTGAGGGAACTCAAGAAGCAGTTTGACCCCATCAAGCCGAGCGAAACCGACCCAGAAGACCCCAGAATCGACAATGAGTCTGCGTACTACTTTATCGGCTACATTCTTGGTAGGCTTCAGGCAGATAGAGAGGTGTGCATTCCAATCAAGGAACGTATCGCGCTGTACAAGAACTATCCGATTTTCAAGGGCCTGCCTCATACGCTCCACAACGGGTTCCACGTTGATGCCGATGACGACAGGGAAGTGTCCGAAAAATGCAGGTGCGACTTGACGGGCGACCCGCATGGAACCGACCCTATGAACATAGACAATTTGGTGACCACATATGTCATCCACCAGCTCAACCCGATAGTCCGGTACATGTCGGGGATGCTAAAGAACTTGGACAATTTGATAATACATGGCGTGTACTACGAATACGATCAAACCAGCCAGATGTTTATCCCTTGTTTTGATCTGGGAGAGTACCCGGAGCAGTTTGTGCGAGGCGTGGATGCCAATCACTCCGACTTGCAATTTGGTTACTTTAAGAAGTAATGCATAGAGTGTTAAATCGAAAAACAAAAAAAAAAAGTCAAAATGTAGTGGATTCTCTCTTTAGGCTTTATTTAAGCCATGTTGAAAAGAAATGAAAGAGATGTAAAAGCATCATCGTAAGTATGTAGAAGAAACATCGTAAGTAGCCGGAGTGGTTTGGATCGAGAACGCAGTACGAAAGCACTCGTGTCAAGAGGAAATGAGGATTCTTCTGCGGGTCCCCATTTGTGCCCCTTAAAAGCCTTGTTCCAAGATTTTTCAGCACGCACTAATTATTGGCAGCAAATCCGAGAAGAAATATTTTTATTTTTCCACCGAGGATTTTTCTCCTTAATGTTTAATTATAAATTATGAGCATCTTAGCGAGACGTGACAGGGTGCAGCAGGGCCGGTGTTGGGAGTGGTTTGGGAACCTGTTTCTGGAATGGACCTCACACAAGTGGCCACAGTCAGGTCGAGCCAGTCGAGCTGACTCAATCGTGCCGGAAAGAGCATTCTGTGCCACATAGTAGACAAGTCGAATCTAGTAAATCCCTACCTAAGTGATTGTTCTGTGCTGTTGACGATGGTATCAAACAATGGACTATCCTCACACAAATGTGAGTACTGTATGGCGGTTACGCAAAGAACCACGCAGAGACAAGGTAGCACGAATCACTAGCCGATACGGCCACCTCACTGGGGCAACAGGCCCGTACTCATTAACAACACCCATCAGAAGAGAATGACGCGATGTGAATGGCAATGGCTGGGTCCCAAAGCCTCCGCTACTCTGTCGGCGATATCCTCTCCCTGCCTCTTCCCTATTCCTCTCCCTATTTCCTCTCCCTACTTCCTCTCCCTACCCTCCCGTTTGGCGCGAAAAAAGGTGGCCAAAAAATAAAAAAAAAAAAAAAACAGCAAATCTGCCTTACTGAAACTTTTTGGAACTCATAACGACAACAAAAAAAACTTCCCTTCCACAGACGAAGAATAACCAACAAGAACCCTTTTTTTCGAGGAAAAATTATACTAGTGTGTCTCAGATCCTTCGGTTGTCCTTTTAGCTGCTGCGTTGTGCTATTTTTTTTTTTTTTGGGTCCAGTGCTATATTTTTTAAAAATTCAAAAACTCTCTCCATCCTTTACCCCCGAAAGCACCTAGCATCAGTATTACTATAGCATCGGTATTACTATAGCACCAGTAATACACAGTATAGCATTAATACTATCATCACAGCATAAGTACTACAGCTTCATACCAGCTTCATACTAGTGTCTTACCAGCGTCATACTAGCGTCATACCAGCTTTATACCTTAGCTTCAGATCTTAGCTTCATACCTTTCTGAGAGAAGCAAAGAATGCTAATCTTCCTTCCATAGGCAGCTTACTATCATACCAACACCAATGTACCAGCTAGACATATCCAACCAGGATATCAACGTGATGACGCAGGGAATCCCCACGTCCATGAACCCTCAGGCCTTGACCACCCAGGGACTAACTCCTCCTGGTTTGGCTTCCTCCAGTCAGACAATGTCCCATATGCAGCATATGCAGCAAATGCAGCCGCCGCCCGCTGCCCAGATCCACCCAGAGCTCTACTCAGGCTCTACTATACCCCCTAATGTAGTCAGCGACATGCTAGCGAAGAACCCGCACCAGCTTCTCTTGGCCCATTTGTACAACTACTTGAAGGAGAACGGCATGCACGAGTCCGCCAAATCTCTCTTGATAGAGTCCGCCAACGTTCCCAACAACGTGGCCCAGTTGAACTCGCCGCTTTCCTCTCCGAATCTGAAGCTCGTAGATACCAAAATGTTGATAGCAAGCGCAGATACCTTTTTGCTTGAATGGTGGAGCTTGATGTGGACCATGCAGTCTCGGATCAACCCCGGTTTGAACCAGATGATGAACCTGAACAAGACTGCGGGGTTCACGCCTCCGCAGCCAGTACAGGGCGTGGTTCCTCAGCAAGCAGGAGTCCCTCCTCAGAAGCAGCAGCAGATCTTGCAGCAGCGACTCTTGCAACAACAGTACGCAAACAACCCGCAGATCTTACAGCAACTGAACATGCAGCCGCTGGCTGGAAGTCCGGGAGTCAAGAATGAAAATAACAATTTCGTTGTCCCCGTCTCCAACAACATGGCCAACAAGATGCCGCCGCCGCTGAACTCGGCCATCAACGGCGCTTCCAAAAACAACTTCCAGCAGTATCAGCATCAATTGCGGCTACAACAAATGAAATTACAGTACCAGCAACAGATGAACATGCAGCAAGCCATGCATGGAGGAAACGTTCTGGCTATGCAAGGAATGCAACAGCAACAACAAATGCAAAGACCAATCACAGACTCACAAGCTTCGCAACTACAAGCTTCACAGCTACAGTCGCCTCTCCTTGTAGCCCCTCAAAACAAGAGCCTGGCGACAAACGAAAAGTTGAATGAGTACCAGATGAGTTTACGTAGAATGGAGAGCCTGAATAATCTACAGAAGAAGCAACTAATGATGAAGCAAAAGGGCCTCCCTGGAGGAGTTCAAAATGGCCCTAATCAGGTGAATGCACCTCCTCTGAATATACAGGCGGTGAAAAACCAGCTGGTGCAAGGAACTGCTCAGTTTTCTCCTCAGTCAAGCGGCCCGCATCAGATTCAACAACAAATGCAGCAGCAGATTCAACAACACCAGCAGCAGATTCAACAACAAAAGCTTCAACAGCAACAGCAACAGCAGCAACAGCAGCAACAACAGCAACAGCAGCAACAGCAGCAACAACAGCAACATCATCAGCAACAGCTTCAACAACAACAGCAGATCCAACACCAACAACAGCAGCTTCACCAACAACAACAGCAGCAACAGATCCAGATGATGATGGAGCAGCAAAGAAACCAGAAAGCAGTAAACGCATCTCCTCATGTCAATTTGGAAGAAAAGAACGGAGAAAACACTGGAGATGGGGTCAATACCAACGAAACCACGCCCAATATTAGCGCGAATGACAGTTCCAATTTGACTATTCAGCAGCAACAACAGATGAACCTCCAGTACCAATTGCAGCAGAAACGCCTCAAGTTCATCCAGCAGCAACAAATGGCCATGAAGGAAGGCAACGTGAATGACCAGATGAACAACGGCATGGTTACCAATGGTATGAACGACACATCGTTTCTTGGGGATATGAATCAAATGTTTATGAACCCTAATTCCATGAACGGGGGAGGTCAGATGATGGAAGATCCATCGATGATGCTACAGAACAACATGTCTATGTCGATGAATCCTGCAAGTATGAATGTAGAAGCGAATGGAATGAGCATATTAGAGACTGATTGGTTGAGTCAAATGGGAGCTGGCCCAGGGTTTGGGTAGAATGGATTTTGATTAAAAAAAAATACATATTATGACGTTATCCACGATGTTTGTTGACAGACATTGTGAGCATTAGGTATATTCCGAGATAGAGAGTGAAAATAAACAAGTTAAGGGAATAAAGAACCCACTGCTCAGTATTGGAGGGAAATGTAAGAAAAGGATATCTATATGTAAGTAGGTGAGAAGGATATCTATATGTAAATGTGAGAAGGGTATCTATATGTAAATGTGAGAAGGACATCTATATGTAAATGTGAGAAGGACATGCATAATGGTAAAATAAAATTGGTTAACTATTGGAACTAAAGATTAAGAATGCTAAGAAAACACTGGTGAAAATATCTGTGTCATCTCATCACATGCAAAAGTTTGATCCAACAAATATTTTCCAGCACATCTTTCTCGCTAATCACTTGTTGCACAAGACGTCTTCGCCTCGCCATGCAAAGCAATCACCAGAGCAGTCCTTTGATTTTGCAACTCTTTGATATGCAATCACATGGAACAAAACCCTAAATTAGGAAACTCTGACAAAGAAAAACAATACCGAGAAAAAAACCAAATCGTACAGACAAGAACTGGTGTTGTCAAGCACTGTAAAGCAAGGCTGGCTTCATTATTGTGCTGGCTAGGTGTTTATATTTTGCACCAAGTGGATACCATACAGGGGGGGATGGTTGTGATTGTGTGTAGCCGAGGACCCTTCGGCAGTATTTTCGATGACGGTTCATAACTGGGTACGATTCTACGCTATTTCCGTTTTCTCATCCGGTCTTAGGAAAACCTTATTATATCTTCATTATACTCTGGGTGTTCTTGCCTCTTGTCTCTTGTCATGCCTCTTGTCATGTCTCTTTTTTTTGCCTCTTTTGTCTCTTTTTTCTCCACTTAATTTATGAATATATACCCGCTGCGAAATTAATAAACAAGAACCCAGTTTTATCCAGTCCCTGAAATACACCAGCCACTCGTTTAGTAGATGCTTTAGTCCACGATGAACTTTGATAGACTCAATCCTCTTTCGAGTTATCTATTAAGCGGCGGGGCGCAGAATGAGGTCTCCAAGGGAGAGATCAGTGACTGGGGCATAGAAGACAATGTATCTACCCCATCACTTTCACATCACGGCTTTAATCACGTCAAGTATGACGACATATTCGACCAGCCCATCCCGGCGTATCTTCAGCGAAGAGCCAGTGGCAGTGTCAAGACCGAAAGTTCCAAAAGACTTGATCTGGTTTCCATTCCTTGCAATAACGAGAACTTGTCAAAATACATAAAGAAATACCTAGGAATGGGGAATATCAACTACGATTTCTGGGAAAGATTCAAGTACAACTTGATTTTGTCAAACTTGCTAGACAATTCGATGGTTTTATCCAAAAACGACCAAGCCTTGATCAACTTGAAAGAAAAGCAAGGGCCCAGCAAGGAAGGAATGCCTTGTTATGTTTTGAACTCCTCCCTAGACCTCCTTCATGACGATTCTAGTTTAAAGATTATTGGAAAACAATACAGACTTGAAAGTTGTACCAAGTTCAAAAATCCAAAGTTCATTTTGATCATCATCAATTTAATAATTTACCTATTGAAAAAGCATACAAAACACCCAACAAAGGACACCTCGCACCAGCATCTCTTTCTAATCAAAGTCTTATTGGTGACTTCCACAAAACTAATTAAATACAGAAAGTTCCGTCATGTCGTGAGAACCAATCAATTGCTAGGCCAGTTGAACGAGTTCTTGTTATTCAACTACAAACTAAACAAAAAGATTATCACTAGTTTGATCAATTTGAAAGAACTAAGTGTCTATAAGGATATCGGAAGCAGCATCCGAGGCAGCAAGAACACCTCGTCCACAAACACCCGCGAGGCACTTCAATCCATGCTTTCTAATTCATTATCGATTTTGAACTTCAACTACACTCTGTCGATTACAAAACTATTGCCTTACTTGAATGGCGATTTACTAGAGCAGTACTGTTCGATCAACAACGTCAACTTGGAGATCTTGACTGCGAACTTCCGAACCTTCTCACTAAACAATGAAGACATCGTAACCAACAAGAATTCATCTGCATTGGATGAGATTATTTTTGAAATAAATAAATTCAACCAGCTAAGGAAATTGTTTGTATGCCAATTACTCACAATCAATGAGTCTCCCATCAAGCATAATTTCTTTATATACAAACTCATGGATCTGTTCCTAATGGACGATTCTTCTAATGTAAAATACATGACAGTTTCTGCAAAGTTAAAGCTTTTGGGGCAAGTCTTCACCGACAACATCGATGTCTTGAAGAACTTTGACAAGATACTTGAAAAACACCAAAATGCATTTCCGTCAAATTCAAAATCAATGGAAGACCTAGATTTACTTAATACACCTTCGATTTCAACATCCAACATTTCTGTTCTTGTGGACAAGCTTGGTAACTTGTCCACCAATATGAAATTCTTCCACAAATACAACCAATCCACACAATCCATCACTAATATTGATGAACTTAATGAAAAATTAATGATATTCAAGCAATTTGGCGACGACATTAATTCCATCAAGGAAATGTATCAAGCTAATTTCAATGAATTAAGCAACGAGATTTTCGAAATACAGCATAATTCTATTTCTCCAACCACTACTAGGTCCAACTCCAGCTTCAATTCTCCTAGATCTTCTGTGGATAATTCCACGGGGTTGAAGACATTCCACAATTCCGCAATTAAGAAAAGATATTCACTTCCCTCACATACAGGCTCCATCGGTAGCCCACACACCCCTCTGAGCTCGCTGTTTACACAAACCAGTCCTCTACCACCAGACAATTCCCAATTCCAGGATAAGGATGAGAACACAACCGGAAAAAAATACAAGCGGCTTTCCACTGGCCTTCAATTGGGGTTGTTGACTGTTTTCGAAAACCCTAAGGATTCAAGCAGCGGGTTGCCGAAAGCAGCAAGAAGGACAAATGAAAAGAAGACTCGTCCCGGTGTTTCTTACGACGACAACTATATCAATATGTTGCCGCCTAATACGTATGAAACATACAATCAACTCACCTTGGAGCAGTTATCCAATGGAAACTTGAACAGCGTCTGTGGCCTGAAAAGACTAGGGTTGAACGTGCAAACGAACCGCTTTTCCCTCAACTCTGTCAACTCCAATTTGAGTGGCCTTACGGATTTGATCACCTCTACGCATGTAACCAGCTTTGAAGACCAAGTGTTGGATAGCGAAATCCCATACACGCAAGAACCAGACTTGTCTCAGCAAATCTCAAAGGAAGAGCTTAAATTCCGACTTGAAGAAAGTATAAATCGTATTTATAGTTTGGAAAGCGAAAACAAAATCCTAAAGTCGAAATCCGAGGATATTTCAGGAAACATCCTTGCCAATTCCGACACCACACATGATGCATTTCCCGACAAACCGTTTAGTGAGCCCTCGTTTTTAGCTGACCTAGAGGCTAAACTTAATACTAAATTAGCCAGTTAACAGGGCTTGCCAGCGGCAGCAAACCAGCGTTGTACTATATGAAAAACTAATCAGTAACACACCTACAAACCAGTCCATTTCAAAGGATGACATTATATCTCTTTGACTGGTACTGCGGCTACTTTTCTCTTTTGTATAATCACTTTAATTAATATGAATCATTTTACACAAGACTCCTTTTTTTTCTTTACAAATATTTCGATACCTTTTTTTTTATATTACAACATTATTGCATTCTAAAATCATGCTTCTCCTGAAGAGCCCAACAACAAGAACGCAACATCCTTCTTCTTTTTGGCCGCCTCGTCCTTCTTGTTTATCATGGCCTTGCCTTCCATCACAACCTGCTGGACCTGTTCCTTTTGTTTGGCTCTGTCTCTCATTCTCTCTTCAACGGTGCCTCTAGCCAAAAGTCTATAAACCGTAACTTGACGTGTTTGGCCCAATCTGTGAGCTCTATCCATCGCTTGAGAATCAATAGTTGGATTCCAATCTGAATCATAGAAAATCACAGTGTCTGCTGCGGTCAAGTTAATCCCCAACCCGCCTGCTCTGGTGGACAATAAGAAAATAAAAATCTCGGGCTTGGTTTGCCAGTCGTGCACCAAGTCACGACGGTCATCCAACTTGGAGGACCCGTCCAAACGGATGTACTTGTGTTGTCTGTAGGTCAAGTATTCCTCCATCAAATCCATCATCTTGGTCATCTGGAAGTAAACCAACACCCTGTGGTCGTTCTGCTTCAATTCCACCAAGAGCTCGTCCAACTTGGCCAACTTGCCTGCATCCGTGATGAATCTCTCCATCGAGGGCATTCTGATGTTGGAGTAGTCAATCAACTTGTTGATTGGCTGCGGCAACATGTCGCTCTTGGGGTACTGGGCCACGGGAACGTTCCTTTGCAACAAATCGAGCTCGTTGTTCAACGACAATGGTGCGAGGCTCGACCGTATTTTGGTGTTGAAAAGCGTATCCTGCCATGAATTGGAAAAGTTTATCGAGGAGCATTCCACGCGGATCGGAGGCGCAGAGGCTAGAGGCACCGCTGCGGGCTTCAAGCTGTTGATGCACATGTCCTGGTAGACGTTTGTTCTCACGGAGAATAACTCTTTCAAGAAGGGAGACTCGTTGTTGGAAACCGCCTTGTTCTCGTAGTTGCAGATCAATAGGCTCTTGCTGACTGGCACGTAGGGAGTTTCGTCCATTTCTTCGTACGCGGCCTTAAATCTATTAACGCCGTCGTAGTTGATACTCGTGTACTCTCTGTGTTCCAAGGCCCTTTCAATGATGTTCTTGCGAGAAAGCGCATGCAATTCGCCGGGCGACGAGTCCACGAGTCTGAGCCAGGGGTTTGCGTGTGACGAGTTGGCCGGGTCGTAAATGCTCAACGTGTTGAGGAGCTTGGATTTCTCGCCCAAGTTGTTCTCAAACGAGGGGGTCAACAATTCGTCGTAGAGCAATCTGGGCAAGCCGTAGGAAATCAAGTTTTCCGTGGTGTAGTGTAACTCCAACTCGTTGCCCTCTCTCAAAAAGGAGCCCGTTTCCGCAAACCTGCCCACCGAGAAGGCCGACTTGACGTCTGCACGCTCAAACAAGTCCGGGTGGTTACAAACCTTTCTGAACTGCATCACCAAGTTGATCAAGGAGGACGCGTCTTCTCCTCCGCTGTTGGCCGTGTCCAACAAGTCCATGACGGAGATCTGGGACTTCAACATGGAGTACAACTTCTGCTGTCTGTTGGTCAAGTCGCAGAAGATGTCAATCTCCACCTTGTCGCCCAACTCGCTCTGCACATTCTTCTTGATACGTCTCAACATGAACGGCTTCAAGATCATGTGCAATCTGCGCAACTGCTGCTCATCCAAGTTGGTGTTGGACTGGGCGTGGCTCTCGATATCCTTCGAGAACCAGTCGCTAAACTCGTCGTGGGAGTCAAACAAGGAGGGCATGATGAAATGCAAAAGTGCCCACAACTCCTGCATCGAGTTCTGGATCGGCGTCCCGGTAAGCAAGAGCCTGTTACGGCACGAAAAGGACAACAACGACTTCCATCTGGACGACTGCGACGACTTGATGGCCTGCGCCTCGTCGAGAATCATGTACTGCCACTTCATCTTCTGGAAGTACGCCGCGTCCGCCACCACCAACTGGTACGACGTGACAAGCACATGGAAGGGCGCGTCGCGGCCGTATCTCACATTCTTGCGGTCCCAGAACTTACGCAAGATCTTACGGTCCTTCCCGTTCCCCCAGTATGGCAACACCTTAAAGTCGGGCACAAACTTGGAGATCTCCTGCTGCCAGTTGTGCAAGGTGGACGCAGGCGTCACCACCAAGAAGGGCCCCCAGATGTTGTGTGTTTCCGCGAGGTACGACAAGACGGAAATACTCTGCACGGTTTTCCCCAACCCCATTTCGTCTGCCAAGATCCCGTTGATGCCCTGCTCGTACAAGTTGGCCAACCAGTTCAAGCCCTTGATCTGGTACTCCTTAAGCGTGCACTTGAGGAGGTTGGGCTGCGAAATGGTGATGTCGCCCATGAGCGTGGGGTTCTGGAAGTTCATTTCCTCGGGCGCGTCCGGGTTGGCGTCCTTGGCCGGCTCGCCAAACGCCTCGGCCTTGGCCTTGGTGGCCTCCAAGGCGCTTCTGGCGTTGGCGGCCGCGGCCCTCGTCAACGCCTCGTCGTCGTCGTTTTCAAAGTCCAACTCGTCAATCTCCTTCTTCTCGCCGCTGCCGTCGTACTTGTCCAAGTGCTTGTTGGCCTCAAACTTGACGTTGGGGTCGGAGCTCTTGCCCTCAATCTCGTCCGTCTTGATCTTCTTGCCAATGAAATGCGAGTACAACTCGGTCTGCGTGATCAAAAAGTTCAACTTTCTCAGCTGTCTCTTGGCCTCACGTTCTTCTTCCTCGCGCTTGGCCTTGTCGATGAGCTCCTTCTCGTACTTCTTGCGCAACTCGCGCTCCACACGCTCATTGCGCTTCCAAAAGTTGAACATCTCCCTCATGGCTCTTCTGGCCTTGGTGGTGAGGTCCTTCTGGTTCTTGGTGCTCTTGAGCTGCCATCTTTTCGCTTCTCTGGCTGCCAAAATCGACGTTTTCTTGAGGTTGATGGCCTTGGCCTGCGAGTGCTGCTGGAGCATTCGACTCACCTTGGGCCCGTCCTTTCTCGACATGTCTCGGTAGATCGAGATGTAGGTGTTGTCGTACTGCTTGATCATGATCTTGTGCTCCTTGGACGTGGGCTTGGCTGCGGCCTTGGTCTCCATGTCGCTGTCGGAAACCACCGACTCGGAGTCCTCCTTGCGAGCCACGGGTCTTCTTCTGGTGCGCTTGGTGGGGGGCGTCAAGTCGAGCAGCTGCTCCAACGCCTGCGCCACTCTCTTGGGACGCACCGCTCTCTTGTCGTCTGCGTCCGGCGTGGCCAGCTCGTCGTCCTCGTGCGCCAGGTCGAGCACGCTGAACGGGGTGCCCGTGGTTGGCGTTGTTTTCTTCTTCTTGGCCTTGGTTTCCACCTTGTGGATCTCTCTGGTGGAGCCCCACTTGAACTCACGGCCCCTGGTTGTGTTGTGGTGGAGCGGCTTGGAAAGGTCAATGTGGTGGAGGTCCTTGTTTTTGTTTGTATCCGAGATCTTGTTGTTTCGGGACGAGATGTCCTCCGCCACAACACGCTCCACGTAGTTGGACGTGAGCTGGTTGGTGCGGATCATCGTGTTGTTGAGGAGCGCCTCGTCGTGTTTTAGGAGCTTGTAGTTGTTGGACGTGGCTGTGGAGTGGTCTAGCTGGGTGATGGCCGAGAGAAGCGACGGGATGGGATGGATCGCATGGGCGGTTCCTGGATGGACACTCACTGGCGAATTCACAGCCAATGATGGAGCCCCATTCACAACCACGGGGGTGCTTGTAATCTCGGTGACAATGTTGGGGAGAGCCATGCTGCTGGCCATGCTGGCCGTGCCATTGGACGTGCCGTTGGACAGGGCGTGCTGACGTGCTGATGCTCCGTTGGCATGGCCCGTGGCTCCGCCGGCATCATTGGACAACATTGACGAGATGTTCATGTTTACTCTGCAATGCCTGGTGAAAAGTTTTTTTATCCGTGGTCACAGTGTTGTTGGTAGGGTTTCTTTTTTAGTGAGAAAGAAATGGGACGTGGGTAGGAAGAGTGGATACTAAGAGTGATGGTTGATGGATGGTTCACGTTGCTAGTGAGAGATGGGTGGTAGTTGATTGGTTGATTGGTTATCGTCTGGTTGATACTGATAGATCGTTTGGTTGATACTGATGGGCTACTGATAGATTGGTTGATGGTTTGATTGATTATGGGGTGTGGGTTATTAGGTGATATTTGTAGTTGCTGGTATTTAGTGGGGTCTGGAAGATTGCGGCGGTGTGGTGCGTGTGGTGTGCGTGTATTGCCACTTGTTATGATTAGTTGAGAAGAGAGAATGATACGTCATCTGGTGATACCTTCAAAGATGAAGGTGAAAGATGAGGTAGATAAGGTAGATGAAGTACAAGATGAAGTAAATACAAAAGAGAAGATACAGCGATATCTGAAACGGGTATAATACATCTGATTAAAAGGTATAGACAAAATAGGCTGATAAAAATATGCTGATAGAAAACAGACAAGACAAATAATACTTACCAGATTAAGATGATAAAGCAGAAAACAGAAAACAGAATACAAATAACACAAACATTCAATCCGAAGCCAAATATCACACACATTCAAACTAAAGCAGTCTTGTTACTCGGTTTACTGTGACAAGTTGCTCGGTTTATTGTGACAAGTTACTCGGTTTATTGTGACGCCACTTGCTCCATCAATTCTCATCCAAATAGTACTAACAAAAGTATCTTCACTCTTGAGTATTCAAAGTGTCTAACTCCATCTATACATCTAGTTCATACTCTTCCATACTCTCATAGACCACTCATATTCCATTCTCTCATAAACCACTCTTCATACTCTACTCTACTCTACTCTATACTCTACTCTATACTATATACTTTACTCTTCGGCCATCGCTTCTTTGGACTATTTTAACAAATTTACATCAATAGGTCAACTTGGGTTACGCATTGGTCATGTGTCGAGTTAAACTTTAACGTGCATTTCATTCCAGAACCTATCATTATATTAGTATGACTCTCATAAAACTCATTTACCGCGTCTCTCTAGCATTGCCCGATTCAACCCCTGATAAATGCTATCATTGTTCTACGTCTGCATGTTGGGTTACATGAATCAACAAAAAGAGTCACCTACACTAAACATCATTATTTTGAAAACAGTCCCTAATTTTACAAATTCTAGAATCAAAGTTCAAAATTTCCGGCTATTCTGTCCACTCTAGCACATGGACAATCTCGAAGACACACTTGCCCACATTATTCTCCATACAATAGTGTAAGCGTAGTAGACTTGATACTGGATTCGGATATCTAGACGAGAAATGACATCTAAGCAGACCATCCGAGACCAAAAATATCTCTTTCATTGCTACTCCTTCTGCCCAATACCATGAACCTTTGTCAAGTCGTTTGAGAATTCAAATTTCGTATGATTATTCAAATTCCGTATGATTATTCAAATTTCGTTTGAGAATTCAAATAATCAAAAATTACTAATCAACTTTTCCCCTTTATCATCAACATGGAACACCCAGCTTTTACTTTATCAGGACTCTGCGCAATTGGAGGTATCATGGGATACTCCCGTAAGGGCTCTGTTCCTTCGTTGGTTGCTGGTCTCACCATCTCTGCTTTGTATGGTAGTGCTGGTTACTTGCTTAAACAAAATGCCGACTACGGATTGGAATTGGCCTTGGGTACTTCCACAACATTACTTGTTGCTGGGATTGGTAGGGCTATTCCAACCAAGTTCAGAGCACCATTGCCTTTGGTTTTAACTGCTTTGGGTGGTTTGTCTACTTTTTACTATACTAAGAAGTACAACGAATTCTATCCTTTCTTTTAAAGGATGGTTTAAATACATGTATATAGAATGGAAAATTAAATAGTTTATGAGTATGTTATTACTAAATAATAGTATGTAGGGTTTTACTGATTGCATTGCATTCATTTCAATTGATTCCTCTTCATTCTCTATGCTTTGGTTAATATTTCACGTGTCCAAGGAATATGCAACTGCGGAAGTTAAACCCCACAAAAAGATGAAAAGTAGGTGCGCTCATCACCGAGCTGGGTCTGCGTAAGTTAACAAACTACACCAAGTGGAAGAGAACTTGGCATGAATTGAGTGTACGGGGGGAGGAGGGGGACAGCATGCATGAACTTTGGTACGCAATAATTACAAGTACTACGAAACAATAAAGGGAATCCTAGACTCGCCTCCAAAAACACATTTGGCAAATTTACACTACACTTCAAATGTAATCATTCATAATCATTTATTCCCATAAACCTAAATATCATAAAAAGAAGTAAACCCATAATCATCAGTAAAAGACATTAGCCGTATTAGTTCTTGTCAGCAACCAACTGTAATGATGGAACCTTTACAGAGTTTTGAGCAGCTAAAACTGGAGAGGTCACTGGAGAAACATTTGGAATAACAAATGGACTGGAGGTTTCGTTGCCTAATTGTAAGAATTGCATAGTAGTTGTGTTGTAAATGTAGTTGTTGTAAAACAAGTTGTGGTTATAAAACTAAAATAAAAATTGAAAAGGAAAGGATTTTCCACCCTTTTTATACCTTTCCATTTTCATCAAGTTCTCAAAACTTTTAGCGCCATCGTGGGAGTTAATTACCGAGTCATCCTTCCTGCAATAGCATTTTGTGTTTACAGAAAAATTGAATCATTTGCCAATGATACGGGGATATGCCTCAACTCCGAAAAATTTTGCTACATCCCGAGGCTATTTTCCCTTATCTTTGTGAGCTCGGATACTCCGAAAGTGCAAGTCCGAGAAGAAAAAAAAAAGGACAGAGCAGGCATATCAATGTAACATGTAACATGTAACATTACTAATCAATAAAAACCTTGCAAGTACCTGTGTTCAACCGATATCTAGTAGGTGAGATACTCTTACGACTCACTCGTAATACTTAGCCTAGCTCCAGAGAAAAGCTTGTTTGTTTTGGTCATTCTCCGCATTCTCTGAGGCCATCTTGACGTCAAGATCACATGACCCTCGTATTTATCTAGCATGACGTAATTTCCCCCACAATGAACGATTGATCTTTTATCTCCATAGTATTTCACTATTGCTATTGGAACAGGTTCCCCAACTTCCTGGATGTGATATATAGCTACAAGTCAACTTCTATTGGCCACTAATACTCCAGCAGCTATCCTACTCTCTTATCAGTTGTCCTACTCTCTTATCAGTTGTCCTACTCTCTTATGAGCTCATACTTGCCACCAATTTTTAGGCTGTGCCACCGTTGGGAGCTTGGGATCTTTTGGACTTGTCTAATGGAATCTTAAAGAATAAAAAACACCTGTCAGTCCCTTAAGCATTGACTTTTGGCAACGGGCTCGTATAAGTCAGTCACTACAAAATACACACTGTTTATATGACAAATCATCAACAACCTTGTGTTATTTTATCTTACTCTTATTATCTTGCTGTTGTCTCAAGTGCCCTCCGAGTTATCTTATCACCCTTAGACTTATTCTTCTCTCTATGATCAACAGTTGATTCCATATAAACTAAAGTAGCCGTCTCCGCAATCTAGAATTGATTCATTTTAGTAACCTTATTGTTAACCATCTTGTGTTCGTGTTGTTGCACTAGTTCCTGCCAAGAACCTGGGGTGGTATATTGTTTATTTTTACTTCCTCAGAAAAATTCTAAAATGCTTAATTTTTTTTAGAAGATTGGGTAACTCGTAAAGTTTGAATAACAAGGGGTCTATTTTAAATAGATGTGACAGTTCTCTCATCCCTAATCATCTAGTTTTCGTCTAACCCTTTTGCGTTTCCAAATTATACTCATTCGAATATGAAGAAAAATAGGGACCGAAAGATTTTCAAAGTGGCTTCTTTTGATGAAATTCTGAGATTTGGCTGAGATTTGATAATAGCTAATATCTTATGGAAGTATAGTTACGAGTTAAGCTTTGCTTTCGGTTTTCAATTTTATATAAATCTTCAAATACTCTTCTTCCATTCTCTTGATGACGAATTGATCCATCCCCACATAAATGTTTTTATTTAAATGATAGGCACTTCCTGGGTGTTGACGAGAAGATGGGAGGTGCCATAGTCAGATTACATTTGTGCATGAGGGGAGGATGAGAATAAACTACAAAAGAACGATAATGGGAATTTAAAACAAAAAAACAACAAAACTACTCAGATAACAAACATTACAACGTATTTCATCTATCTCAGTGAACCAACTCACAAGCCAAAGATTGCGCTACCAGAAACATTAAAGTTGAAAAATCAGAAAACAATGTTGAAAGTCAGAAAACAATATTGATGAAAATACCAACTCTTTAGTTTAAGAATCAGAACATGAATGGAATGTCAAGTATAACATACCTTGATACAAATCATAACGCTGGTTTGGTGGTTCTTGGTTCAATATTTCCCATGCGTCCTGATAATTTCCATCAGTTGAAAGTTTTCATTTTGTTAACAATTTGATTACTATGGGATTTTGAAAATTATAAGAGCTTGGTTTTTTTACTACCGACGGTGATATTTTTTATGATGCATATGGTCACTATGATATGCTTATGGTCACTGTGATATGCTTATGGTCACTGTGATATGTTTATTAAAGAAGAAGCAAAGAATTCTACTTTCAAAAGTTGTATATATAACAACTTGAATTCAAGGTTACTCAAAGTAATTTACCCAGACTCATTATGAAATCGTTTACAGAGAAAACAAACCCCAAACCAACCCCAGATCCTCCTCCATACCAAGACTCGCCTCCTCCATACCAAGAGTACGCAACCGAAAAGTCTCTTTTGGAATTGTCCCTTGAAGAGAATGAAAAAGCGTCTGGATCTCTGGCCATCTCTCGGATTTTACACAGAGTTTGCATCCAGGAGAATGAAGAGTTGATTAAAGTTGGAGAGAAACGCATTATTGTTCTGCCCCTTCTTGTTCTGAATTTACTAAAAATACCAAAGACAAAATATCGAGGAACGCTAGAAGTGGCAGGGGAGGATCACTGGAAGATAATACAACAAAATGCTCAGGCAGTGATTGGTCTTTTCAAAGAAATAGACTACACACAGAATCTGGCGGATAAGTGCAAGAAATTTCTTCCTCCTCTGGAACTTCAAAATGGCACCGAAAGTATTCCTGTGTTTGTACGCCACACAGTGGTGCTGGATTTACAAGATGTAACATTACAAGGATATGACCATCTCACAAGCCTTAGAGTGGAAAATATCCAATTCAAATACATGAAAAAGCATCACAATTTCCAAAATCTCCGCAAGGTATCTTTCTTTAAGACCAGTTTATCTTTGAACTTTCTTAAAAATGCTCCCGCTCTAGAGGAACTAGAAATTGAAGATTCCCAGAATATATTTTATATGAACTTTTCCTTTATGAAATCACTACGGAAGGTTGTCTTTAAACACTCCAGTGTCGAATGTAAATTACCACAGACGGTGAAAGATTTGACGTATGAGAAATTGTACCATTTTCTTGAAAAAATTCCCACTACTAGAGATCTTGAGATCTTGCGTCTCAAGAAGGTACGTCTATCTATGGGAACCCTTAAACTTGAAAAAAACTTCTGTCTCAAAACGCTACACCTTGATGGTTTTTATACTAACGCATACTATAAAACCTTCAGTATTAAGCTTCCTTGCAATTTGGAAACTTTATACATACGTTTTGCAATTCCAACTGCTTTTGTTGACTCTGATATTCAATATCCCAGCACTTTGAAAAGTCTCGTCATTGAGAACTTTAAATCCTTCCGCAGCAAGAAACACGGTCAAAGTAGTTTACTTAACTTACCTTCTGGCTTGGAATTCTTGAGAATTGAGTGTTTATCGATGGCGGGTTTGAAGAATTTGAATCCACTTCCAAATTTAGTCCACTTATTTCTTGGTTCCGAAGATTTCCATGATATATACATCACAAACATAAAGACTAGGTTTTTTAGTACCCGGTACTACTTCGGTTTTCTGACCTCTACCGGTTTCCCGTGTATTTCAACTCCAGTCAAATCACAAAGAATGTCAACTAATGGGAAACTAGTAAAAGGGCTGTTTTCCGAAAAAGATTCAAAGGACGATACAGCGGATCGCCAGTTACTCTTGTTTGATAATATCTATCGGTACCTAGGAACCATCCGGTCAAGATGGATCTTTAATGTTTTGGGCACGAATAAATGGACGGTTGTGAGCTTTAGGGAAGTGGAGGGATTTGGTATATTTGCCCATGTTTGCATGGGAGGCATACATCGTGTTCTTTTCCTACTGGCTGGGGAGACTTTAGTTTATGATGACCTCGATAAGAATTCAACATACTTGCCTTTGGTGTACAAGGATTTGGAAACTTTTGAGTTGGTTTCCAGAGAAGAATGCTAATGGATAATTACCTTTTTTTGAATTCTATGAAACATGTTGTCAGTTGATTTTACACAAGTTGTTTTAAAATAATATTTATTAATGAAGAACTGCAACATTTTCATAACAAAGAAAGCATTGTTCTCATACTTTTTCATCAAGTCTTCTTCACCCACTAACCCAACGCTCAATCAATTGAAGAGGAATTGCTATCACTAATAAAATCGCACCAGCTATGGAGATTCCAGAATCTTTCATAGCGATTCCTAGGCATAAAACTGCCAAACCACATGCCAATGCAGCACTAAACAAGGCATTGAATGTCCAGCCTGTATATCTTCTCCGCTGTGGAAGTTGTGGTAGATTTTCACGTAATGCATTGAAATGGGCACTTACCATTGTGTGGAGTTTGGCTATTTCATTTATCAATGCTTGCATATCTTGTGGCTGTTGGGCAGCGTTGACATTTTCTAACTCATTGGGGCCATTCATGGTCGATTGCTCTGATATTGAGATGGCAGAATATCAAGAAATTTCGTTTGAAAGGCTATTGAAAGATGTTCTCTATGTTCTCTTCTCCTGGTGGATGAATGGTTAGTTTGCTTTTGCACCCAGATGTAGCGTCTAATCAAAAAAAAAAATCAAAAAACAGAAGCTTGAAAAACAAAACTTGGAAAACAAAATTCGTATTGAACCGGTTTCACGCACGGCTGATCATATAACTTAATATTCATGTTGTCACTGCTTAATACAGAAGATGTAATGATAAATACCCCTGGTGTAGACGCAAGTAATCACCCAATGTATTCCAGAGTGTAAATAGAAGAGTGTAAATAGAAGAGTAAAAATATACAGAGTAAAAATACAAGATTATTAAGATAATGGCCATTACCGAAAAGTGTTTGTATTGTTAATGTTCAATCACAGGATATCCAATTCCTTACATGTTACCAGTCGCTTTCGTAATCTTTTTTTTTTTTTGGCAGCCAATCTGATTTTTATGTTATTCTTTTTCATTTTGCCCACCAATACCGTCATGCTACAAGTATATTACAATACTAAGCGTAGGCCAGTTTTACTTGTGTTAGTACCATGTGCTTGATTATAATGCTTGTTTTTGAATGTTCTTCAGGCATAAAATTCACATTCTACAATTGTTTTGCCAAATATATGCTAACTCCTGGAAATGAAAGTAAACAGCCTTGGCGTTGTCGTGGACTTCAAACCCACTGCACATCATAGAATGGTAACCGAGAAGCAAAGCGAAAGAAAAACCCCTGAAACAAAGCACTTCAAACAAGAAAGTTGACCAAGACCTGAAATAAAGCACTTCAAATAAGAAAGTTGACCAAGACTTGAAATGATATGGTATATACATTAAAATGAAAATGATATACTTGCACAACAAATAAAGTACCAAGTTCACACCTCAAGTTATCATTTTGGCCTGTTTTTCTGCTTGACCTACCAATAGAATAAAACTATGCACCAGTAAGACCGGATGGTGACAGGTATATCGAAGCCCAGAACAAAGGACAAATCCTCCAGCTATTGCAGTTTTGATGTAGAAATTCACCAATACTTTAAATGTCATTCAATTACATAGTTCTGAGCATGATTTCATTTCTCAAAGAATATTTCCAATTAGGAAGTTTACAACAATATCATTTGCTTTTGAGAATGTTTTATTCTACAAATTATCAAAACATCAATATACCTCCAATACTAGACTCACTAACGTTTCTTCCTGATTCTCCAAAACTGTTTGACTACTGAAGTATCACGACGCGCAATAGAACCTCGACTATCGTACAACCAACTTTTGTGGATTAACCTATAGAAAGTAACTAGCAAATATAGACAAGAACATAGCAGTTTGATGAGGTGTGTGTTACAGGTAAGAGATAGAACAAGTATAAATAAAGTATGTCCCGGAATGTGTATCATTTCAAAGTTTTTTTATTTTTACTGCTAAATTTCTTAAAATTTAGAGATATTTGAGAGAAACACTCAAGAGTTATTCTGAGATATCCTTTTGTAAGAGGAGAAGATTTTAGGACTTTGAAGTGTTGGAAGGAAATAGACTAGTGGGAAATTTTAACAATTAGATATTCATTTGTTGAGAGTATAAAACGGCTGCAAAATAGGTATAAAAAAATTCCATATTCTTCTCAATATCACCACTATCTAAATAAGAAATGGCACATGTAAACTAAGTTAGATGATTTATGAAACTAATTATTAGAAAACTGTTTATTGTACAGGTGCTGAGTTCTATGGGTAAATCTCGGTGACTTGGATGCGGTAGCCTTATTCCATCTTTAGTAGCCTAGCAAGTTGGCCTGTCTACTAAACAGTTCTGTCAAAATATTCTAATCTTCAATACACGAAATTATTCTTAAACTTTCATATCTACTTAGGCATCTATTCTATATATTTAAGTGAGGATTTCTAACAGAAAAGACAGTTTTATACTGTCATCTAGTAAATTTCTTACTATCTCCTTCTCCCCTGCCAAATCTCTTCTTTGACTACTGATGTATTATCGTGGAAATTTTTTTATTAATTTAGTTTACAGTTCTCATATTGAAATATCAGCAGCTGGATACACCTATTAATAACTTTGACTGTATTAATATCCCACTTTCACTTTAGACAGCAAAAACTCCTATCTTGTCGACCATCTTACCCTTTAAAACTCGTCAAATAAGCCGTTTTTTCAAGGAATCCTCTTGGTGGCCAAGCTGGCTAAGGCGCGAGACTGTAATGATAACCTCAAAGTAATCTTGAGATCGGGTGTTCGACTCACCCCCAGGAGAATCCCCTTGCCTTTATGGCCAAGTTGGTAAGGCACCTCACTAGTAATGAGGAGATCGTCAGTTCGACTCTGGCTGAAGGCATTATTTTTTTGAATTCAATGTAATACTTTGTCTGTCATACCTTCGTCCGCACTTAAATCCATACTTTATACGAGCGAACTTAAGACTGAAATGAGTTGATGTTTTCATATAAGGATATCAAACGTCTACATTATTGTTGTATTGAAATTCTCATTGAATGGAAAGTGATGTTCCGTGCGTGTAGCTCTATGGAAGGCGAATAGAAAAAACCTTTAAAAGAGTATGTCTTGGGAAGTGACTCTTTACACACTTCAATAAACATTTTTGCAACCATCGCCGATCTGCTTTCTAAAAACGAGTCAGGCCTTACATAATCATGATTTCCCAGAAGATTTTCTTCCAAAATGTCGTGTGCCGTACCAAAAAAAATGGGTGAAAAATTTTCAACTTTGTCTCTCATGATACTGAAATACGTGAAAAAAAAAGTTTTCTTTTGAAATTTTTCTTCTTTCCTCCTTATATCCAAAATGGTCAACGCTTTAGTCTCCAAAACCAGAAAGTTAGTCGCTGACGGTGTCTTCTACGCCGAATTAAACGAATTCTTCACCAGAGAATTGTCTGAAGAAGGTTACGCTGGTGTTGAAGTCAGAAAGACTCCATCCAAGTTGGAAATCATCATCAAGGCCTCTAACACTCAAGGTGTTTTGGGTGAACAAGGTAGAAGAATCCACGAATTGACCTCTTTGGTTGTCAAGAGATTCAAGTTGAACAAGGACACCATCTTCTTGTACGCTGAAAGAGTTGAAGAAAGAGCTTTGTCTGCTGCTGTCCAAGCTGAAGCTTTGAAGGCTAAGTTGTTGAACGGTTTGCCAATCAGAAGAGCCGCTTACGGTGTCTTGAGATTCGCCATGGGTGCTGGTGCCAAGGGTGTTGAAGTTGTCATCTCTGGTAAATTGAGAGCTGCTAGAGCCAAGTCTCAAAAGTACGCTGACGGTTTCATGATCCACTCTGGTCAACCAACCAAGGACTTTATTGACATTGCTATCAGACACGTTTTGATGAGACAAGGTGTTTTGGGTATCAGAGTTAAGATCATGAAGGACCCAGCCACCAACAGAGTTGGTCCAAAGTCTTTGCCAGATGCTGTCAAGATTTCCGAAGCCAAGGATGAAGGTGAAGTTATCCCAGCCCCAACTGTTGTTTCTCACAAGAAGGTTGAAGAAGCTCAACCAGAAGCCGTTGCTGCTTAAATTTCTTTTCCTTAGAGTAGTTTAATAGTAATATATTTGAAAATATGAATTTGTAAGCTGAGGATTGGTTAAGTGCACAATAAGTGGTTAGTCAAATCTTGTCTGAATCATACATATATATTACCTTCCAATTCACTACCACTTTAGAAAAACAGTAGACATGACTAACTAAAGTTGCTGAATAATATCGCCTCATTACAGTGGCATAATTCAATATAATATCGAGTTTACTTTCTCATAAATGCCTTTTCCTACTTCCGACTCGATACGAATGTTGTAGTTGGGGTTTTTTAAGTCTGGCTGAGAATTTTGTCTGCAAATTGTAGTTTTGCTTGTAATGTGTATTCCACAGGATTGGTATTAATTATCAGTACTTTACTACACCAAAATCTTATATCATTAACATTTCTTATATCTTATCCTAATTATACAATTTAAAACATCCTAGAAGTTGGTACCAACCCATTCTCTGGCACTCTTGAACAATTGAATCCAAGGACCGTGAGCACCCCAGTTGTTTTCTGCTGGGTACCACGAGTTGGATTCCTTTCTGGTGACTCTTTCTGGGTGAGGCATCATGGCGAGAACTCTACCGTTGGCAGAAGAAATCCCTGCAATGGCACCGGGAGATCCGTTAGGGTTGTATGGATATTGCTGGGTAACCTTGCCGTAATTGTCAACATATCTGATAACGTCCTTGTTAAAGGCGGCCTGGGCCTCGGAGCTGGCAAACTGGGCTCTACCTTCCCCGTGGGCAACAGCAATAGGCAACTTGGAGCCCTTCATGGTCTGCAAGAAAATGGAGTTGTTCTTTTCGCTCTGGTCAACCTCAACCATGACGAATCTGGCCTCGTACTGCTCACTCAAGTTTCTTTCAAAAGTTGGCCAGTTTTCGGTCCCTGGAATCAACTCGGCGATTCTGCTAAAGAACTGGCACCCGTTACAGGCACCAAATGCAAAGGTGTTGTCTCTGTCCTGGAAGAATCTCTTAAACTCGGCACGCGCAGTGTCGTTGAACAAGATGGACTTGGCCCACCCGGCACCAGCACCCAAAACGTCACCGTAGGAGAACCCACCACAGGCGGCAATCCCGACAAAGTCATCCAAAGTGACTCTACCGGAGATGATGTCGGACATGTGCACGTCGTAGACATCGAACCCGGCTTGTTGGAAAGACCAGGCCATTTCCTGCTGCGAGTTGACACCCTGCTCTCTGATGATAGCAACCTTAGGTCTAGCGGCACCTTCAGCGACAGGCAATGGAGAGGCTGGGTCAAAGGTCAACTGGTAGGAGAGACCCGGGTTGGCGTCTTCGCCAATGGCCTCGTATTCCTGAGCAGAGGTGTTTGGGTTATCTCTCATCTTCTGGATGTGGTAGGAGGTGTTGCTCCACAACTTCTGCAAGGAAGCACGAGAGTTCTCGTACACTGGAGCGCCGTTGTGGGAGATCTTGAACTGCTGTGACTCAAAGCTTGGCTTACCGATAACCTTGATGTACTCAGCACCAAGGCCGTTGGTCTCGAACACCTTGGAGAAGGCGTCCAAGTCGGAGGCCCTGATCTGGAAAACAGCACCCAACTCTTCGCTGAACAACTGGGTCAACAAGTCGCCTTCCACGTTCAACTCAACACCGCATCTACCGGCAAAGGCCATTTCCGCCACGGTGGTGAACAACCCACCTTCAGACACGTCGTGGTAGGCCAATACATCCATCTGCTTGTGCAAGACAACGAGAGACTGCAACATGGCCTTCAAGTTTGCGTTGGAGTGCACGGTTGGAGCAGAGTCCCCAACCTGCTTGTACACCTGGGCCAAGGCAGACCCGCCCAAGGACTTGGTGACGGTGGCAGCAAGATCCACCAAGACCAACACGGTGTCGTCCTTCTTGACCAACTGTGGGGTCCATGTATTGGAGGTGTTGTCGACCGGAGCAAAGGCAGTGATGGTCAAGGCCAAAGGAGCAGTCACCTCCTTGTTGTCCCACTTCATCTTCATGGACATCGAGTCCTTACCGACAGGAATGGAAACGCCCAAGGCAGGACACAAGTCCATACCGATGGCCTGCACGGCCTCGTACAACTTGGCCCCTTCACCGTCGTGGGAAGCAGCAGACATCCAGTTGGCAGACAACTTGACGTGTTGCAAGGAAGGAATGTCGGCGGCGAAAACGTTCAACAAGGACTCGGCAACACACATCTTGGCGGAGGCAGCGGCGGAGATCAAGGCCAAGGTTGGCTTCTCACCCATGGCCATGGCTTCACCGGTGGACAAGACGGTTTCACCGAGAGAAGTGGCAGTGACACCAACGTCGGCCACAGGCGTTTGCCAAGGACCCACCATTTGGTCACGGTCAACCAACCCGGTGATGAATCTGTCACCAATGGTGATCAAGAAACTCTTGGATCCGACAGAGGGCAACTGGAGCACTCTTTCGATGGAGTTGTCCAACTGCAAGGCGTCGGTGTTGAAAGGCTTCAAGTTCAAGTTCAGCGTCACGGTGGTTCTGGACATCTTGGGAGGCTTTCCAAACAAAATAGACATCTCCAAGTCAATTGGAGTGGAGTTCAAGAGCGAGTCGGTCAACACCAATCTTTGCTCCTCGGTGGCTTCACCAACAACGGCAAAGGGTGCTCTTTCACGCTCACAGAGCCCGGCAAAGAAGTCCAAGTTCTCTGGCGCAACTCCCAACACGTAACGTTCCTGGGACTCGTTACACCAGATCTCCATAGGAGACATGCCTGGCTCCAAGGACAAAATGGATCTCAACTCGAAACGGGCACCCAAGTCGTTGTCGTGCACCAACTCAGGCAAGGCGTTGGACAACCCACCGGCACCGACATCGTGGATGGACTGGATTGGGTTACCCTTGGCACCGAGAGAAACACATGCATCGATAACCTGTTGTGCTCTTCTCTGCAACTCAGGGTTACCTCTTTGGACCGAGGCAAAGTCCAAGTTGACGGAACCTTCACCAGAAGAGATGGACGAAGCAGCACCTCCACCGAGACCAATCAACATAGAGGGCCCTCCGAGCACAATCAACTTGGCGCCCGGGGTGATCTTGGTGTCCTTCAAGGCCAACTCTGGTCTAATGGCACCCATACCACCCGCCAACATGATAGGCTTGTGGAACCCTCTGATTTCGGACTCGCCCTTGGCGTTTTCCACCTCGGTGGTCAAGGTTCTGAAGTACCCGTTGATGGCCGGTCTTCCGAACTCGTTGTTGAATGCAGCAGACCCGAGCGGAGACTCAATCATGATGTCCAAGGGTGCAGCAATGTGGTTGGGCTTGCCAACGTTTCTTTCCCATGGCTGAGGCAAGGATGGGATGTTCAAGTCGGAAACAGAAAACCCAGACAACCCGGCCTTGGACTTGGAGCCTCTACCGACGGCACCTTCGTCTCTGATTTCACCACCAGAACCTGTGGCGGCACCAGGGAACGGCGAAACGGCAGTAGGGTGGTTGTGGGTTTCCACCTTAATCAAGGTGTGGACTCTTTCCTTGGTGGAGCCCCATTGCTTGGTCTTGATGTCTGGGGTGAAGACGTAACCCTCTGGGCCTTCAAAGACGGCAGCATTGTCGGAGTAGGCGGAAACAGTGTATTGAGGGTTCTTTTCGTGGGTGTTTCTGATCATCTTGAACAAGGACTTGTCCTTCTGTTCGCCGTCAATGGTCCAGTCGGCGTTGAAGATCTTGTGACGACAGTGCTCCGAGTTGACCTGGGCAAACATGAACAACTCCACGTCGGTGGGGTTTCTACCAATGGTGTCCTTGAAGGCGTGGGTCAAGTATTCCATTTCGCCCGCGTCCAAGGCCAAGCCGAGTTCCTTGTTGGCAGCAAGCAAGTTGTTGATGTCGGCAAGGATGTCAACGTGGACCAACGGCTTGGGGTCGTGATGGGCAAACAAGTCGTCTTGCTTGGGGTAGTGGTCGTTTATGTACAAGGTCTGGGTCATTCTGTCAAACACAGAGGACAAGATGTCGTTGTTGGCCGCGATCTTGGCCGCCACGTTGGTAGCACCAGAGGAGGTCTTGATGAGCAAGGTCATCCCACGCTCGATTCTGTCCACCTGCAGCTTCAAGCCGGAGATGTGGGCGATATCGGTGGCCTTGGAGGACCATGGAGAGATGGTTCCTGCTCTGGGCAAGATTCTGACCAAGACGGTGGAGTCATCGAGAGCAGAGAGCTGCGATGAGTCCGAGGCGGTGGACAAGGTCTGCAATTGGGCTGCAAGGGCGTTGGAGAGATCCACAGGCGTGTCGTAGTGCAACAAGACGTTGATCAAGTCCAACTGCTTATCGGACACTTGGCTCAGTAACGAGACGTAATGGGTGTAACTGGAGGCGATTTCCTCAATCACAGCGTCCAGGCCGAGTTTGGCCTCAATGTCGGCAACCAACGACTTGATTCTGAACTGGGAAAGGGCAGAGGGGCCGGGTAAAATAAGAAACTTACTCATGGCGGATCCGAGCAGCGTGTGTTAGGGGGAGGGGCTTGTATACGGAACTACCAACGGAATAATTTTTCACGTCTTTTGTTGCCTTTATATAGGAAAAATTGCAATCTAATCAGAGGAGTTAAATTTTTTTGACTCGACCGGATGCACAAAAAAAGGAACACAAAGAGATTATTGGAGTGTATGGGATGGAGAGAATAGATGGAGGTATGTCATACTACCATCATACTGCCACACTGGTATTCCCAGGTCAAAGTATTTGAAGTGTTGTATCTACAATTACATATCAAAGTATACGCGTATCTGGAATCGATGTTATATGTGTTCTCTGTCTGTTTTATGTCTTATTGTTCAGAGCTTTATCGATATCCCTAAATACCTTATATCTAACTTTTTCTATCTCTCATTCTCTCTCTATGTCTCTATGTCTCTTCTCTTTTGAATATCTCTTCTCTCTTTCATCTTGCTCCTTATTTCTTTCTCATCTTCTCTCTTTCTCTCTCTTCCCTCGCTTTTCCATTTTTTGCTCATCTCAGTAATTTCACAACTTCAACTCTTCACTTCACCAGTATGGCTCAAGGTAAAAGCAACTTGAAATCAAAAGGACAAGGTAGAGTTACCAAGAAACAATCCAACCCTAAGAGGTGTACCCCTTTGAACATCAAAGCAAAGAGAGGTACTGCTAAAGCTGCCGCTGTCTTGTCAAAAGTCCACCAGGGCCAGTTGATGGTTTCCACTGAAAAGTTGATTTCTAGTAGAGTCGGCCACTTGGAATTACTCAAGGGTTCCAGAAGAGCCATTGAAAAGGAAAACAAGGAAAAGGAAAAGAACAAGAAGAAGTAAAAATGCCAGGGTTGTTGGATTTTTCGAATCTTGAAGAGAATCAGGGCGAGGCTGTTGCTCTACAACCTAGTTGTCTGAACGAGACACAAGTGTCTCAGGTTTTAGCTGAAAACAAGTCTAAGATTGTCAACTCTATAGACGGCTTGACCAGTGTAGTTCCTGTGTTGACCTCTTTGGATAAAGATTTCATTGCTGAAGAGGCCAGAAGAAGAAGGAAACGGGCTAAAGTAGTTAGGTACGATATTGGTTATTAATATATGGTTTTTTTTAAAATTTACATACTCTGTATAATAGAGAACATTACATCTAGTCACATTCCACTGTCCATTTTAATGAGGAATACTTCTATTCAACCCACCCTCCGCTTCTAATTCCAAACTTCTTCTCTTCAAAACCAACTCTTGGCTTCTAACATACCAAATAAGCAAACCTCCAAGAATCAAAGTAGCAAAAACCAACACGGAGTTCACGGGGGTAGGGTTCATGCCAAAGTACTCATGAGTGGCCTTGTCCATGAACTGTTGCAAGATGTTACAAATACCCGAAAAGGAGATGATGGTTCCATAGATAGTACCAAAGTTATCGTAACCAAACACCTTGGTGCAGTAATCGCTGACTGCAGTGTAATAGAATGGTCTGTAAAGAACCAAAAGAATGATCCCCAAGTAAGTTCCTGGCACCCATGAAAAGATTCCCATGACACCGATTATCAAGGAAATGACAGTTAAAATAGACAAGGTGGTCAAGGTGGTGAAATTGTCCAAGATAAGACCGATGAAAGGGATAGAAAGCAACCCACCAATAGGCAAGGCCAAATCAAAGAATTGGTTTATAGTCGTGGCAAGCTCTTCGTCTCCGTTATACAAAAACAACTCCTGAGACTTGATGGTGGCTACAAAGTAGTTGATTCTAAGCATCTGGATTGTGGTGAACAAGGTCATCAAATAGAACCAGGGGCTTTTGAACTGCTCAAAGATAGGAGAGTCATGCAACACGCCAAAAACCCCACCAGAAGACTCATACAACTTGGAATCAGCCTCCACCTCGTAAATGGACTTGGCTGATTGGGTAGATATTCTGGAGTTTCTCAGAGCAATCGAGGATCTTCTTCTGGACATCAACAACTGGGTAGTTTCTGTGATGGTGGGCTGGGGAACAAAGTCAACAACGCTTTCCTCATCTCCAGGGATCAACAAGTCCTTGTTGATGGGCTTGCCGGTCTCGTCTATACCAGTTCCAGCAATCTTGGCAAGGGTTCCAATGGTTTTATAAGACTCCAGAGGCATGATGAAAATCTGACAAAGCAAGATGAAGAATGGCACCACGATGTAGTAGTTGAAGAAGGTGCTCAAGGGGATTTCGCTGACTTTGGTGTAGATCAATCTGTACACCAAGAACAAGGCGGACGACGAATCAAAGGCCCCGGTCAACAACGCCAAAACCAAGCCCGAGTTCTTGGGGAAACTGTTGGCTAGCTGGAAGCAGGGGATAAACACAAAGGGCCCACTCAAGGCAAGAAAGGTGTATCCAACTAAATAGCCGTCTATCCAGGAGACCCTGTGGGCATTTTGCAACAAGACCGTAGCAATGAACAAGGTGAACGAGCCAATGATTCCGGTAACTTTGGGTCCGTACGAGTCCAAGATGGACCCCACGGGTAATGCAGAGATGTTGGTAACCATGCAAGCCACCGTGAACAAGAAGTTCAACGACAAGTCTTGCTCCACACATGGCGACTTGGTGGTGCTCGTCTTGCATCTATCGCTGTATATTCCTTCGTGGATCAAGATAGGCTTCAATGCGGCAAACCCAAACACCGTTCCAGCGGCGAGTAAGCACCAAGCCATTGAGCATGATATCTGAAGCAATCGTATTGAAAAGGGCACTGACATCTTGAAGCAATGGAGTGAAAGTTCTCAAATTCTTTTTTTCCCGTATTACAAGAAGAAGGAAGAAATAAGAGAATATAAGGAATATAAAGATGAATATTACAAGTGAAAATTACAATATGAAAATTGCAAGTAAATTGCAAGTAAATTGCCCATTACGGCCCGTTCCATCTCCACATAACCTATTAAATTAATTACCTAGATAAGATTGACTTTGTTCAACACTTTGTGCGATATTAGTACGTAATCAGACTCCGAGACCTCCCCGTCGCCGTGGCCCGTCCATCGCCGAGTCTACTTTTTTTTGAAAATATCTACTTCTATGAACCTTGCTTTAATTACCCTTCCAAAATAGGAATTTAAATATTGACTTTATGTAGGGGTAAATTAGCAGCTGCCAGCGACTACTGCTCAGCCTACTTTACACTTTTCATCCCTCACTTTTTATTCCTCGTTTTTTATACCTCTTCATTTCACATGTTTCCCCCTTTCCTTTTCATTTTCACCCCCAATTCCCTCAATCTTAGCCCTTTCACGTTTCCACTAATATTTTGTTTTTTTCACAAACTTCGCTTAATTAAATTACTCGTATCGCATTTCGCAGCCACAAAATCATCGCCAACGTATTCTACAATGACAACGTTCCTTCTCCTAAACACCATGCCCTACGTTCTTCTTTACAAATAACCATTAACTATAAAAAACTAACCCAAGAAATAAAAATACCATAATTAATCATCAAAATGGAGAAATGTGGTGTTCGATAGTTCTGTACATTTTATCGTTGTTACTTAATTTCTGTCCTATGTGGTGGAGTATGATGACAATCATATTGAGGGCAATCAATCCAAATATCGCCAACACTGCCTTGACACCCGGCTTACTGAGGATATTGAGGACTTTGTCACGCAAAGTTTGTTGTTTGGGTTTGTCCTTGTTATCTGAGCTGTTGTTACTGCTGTCACTGCTGTCACTGCTGTTACTGCTGTCACTGCTGTTACTGCTGTCACTAGTGTCGTCTCTCTTGTAAATCATCTCGTCGTCACAAATCTTGATCATGGAGTCGCCTTGAACGCCCGCTTCATGGATCTCAGTCTTGTACATATCAGCACCAAAGATCTCACCCTCGACCATTTCATTATTGTCAACACGTAATGAGTTCCAGTGGCTTCCACATATTAATATAGAAAAACAAGAAAGGGAAATCGCCAAACACATTAAACCTACCAATACCTTAGCTATTCTACTACTCTTGTTGGACTTCACCTCTCTGATCTCACCGTACTCGTAGTCATGTTCGTCAATGATTGGGTTGAGCTTTTCTTCAGACATCTTTTAATTATATGAATTGTTAATCAAAATCGAGAAAAGAATGTTAAATATATCTTTAAATTAGGATTGTCCCCCGTATAAATAAAAATTTCACATAATCTAAATTTAGCTGGCTGGTTAGAACGTTACCAGTTGATGTTTGGGTTTTAAAAGGGCGCCAGCACCTTAAGTATTTTTGTGTTACGTAATGGGATCATTACAGCCAGATCACTTTCAATTCCACGTCCAAGTCTAGATTAACAGGGTGCCTGTTGTCTAGACTATGAATTCGTATATGCATTTAACCTACTATTGGATTCCTAGGAACAAGGTGTTGTGTTGTGTTTTTTGTTGTTGCTAAGTACCACCATCATACAATTTTATCAACTTTATCCCAAAAGCGTCAAGACTATTTACATAGTTTGCGCACATGACAATGTGTCACATGACCATCTCATCCATCATCAAAAATTTCAAAATCAACTTGATGAAAATAAAGAAGCTCTCTGTATTCAACACCCTATAAAGCACTATGTCTGGAATTTTATTTGAAGATATGTTTGTGGTTGAATCCACTGACGACGCTAGATACAACAAAGTGTCACGTATAACAGGACAATCCTCCAGCTCTCTGGAAATTAAAATCACATTAGACATAAATAAGGAATTGTTTCCTGTCAAGACCAATGATTCCTTGACCATAACCTTGGCTTCTACCTTAGGAAATGAAGCCTCCATGTTGACCTCCAACGGGTCCTGGAGACCTCCAAAGCACGACGATAGATCTTTAGCCGATGACTACGATTATGTCATGTATGGTACCGTTTACAAGTTTGAAGAAAACGAAGGAAACGATAAGATGTCCGTGTACATTTCCTTCGGAGGGTTGTTAATGCGTTTGGAAGGTGGATACCGTTCTTTGTCTAGTTTGAAGCAGCTGAATGCTTACATTTTAATCCGTCATTACAGAGACAACTAAACTTTTATAGACCATATCAAACTAGAAAGAATTTAAAACAAAAAAATCAAATTAACAAACAAAACAAAACAAACAAAACCACAGAAATGAAGATCTTGGAAGAGTTTACAGGAACTACGATTTCCGGTCTTTTCTTTGACACCTTAAGCAGCTTCTCTTCTTGTATACTATAATCAAATTATCAGCACCTTATTTATGTATTTTCATTATTTAATATTTTTATGGCTTTTGATTTTCGTGGGCAAAAAACAAATTCTCTAATTATAATTCTTTATGATGGATGATACAGACAAAGGTGAGTAGATTGAGAGGGGAAACTGTTACAAAACGTACCTGGACTAACAACAACAGCTGATCCCTTTTTGGCTCAAGTTCCTTTGATTCAAAATCCTTCCTATATCCCTCCCAAGCCTATTAGCTTGCCGAATAACTATGAAAGAATGATTCCTACAATGCTGAAGTCTTCAATCCCTCCTAGGTTCAATTTATCTGATGACAACTTGAGGATGTGGGAAAACGAATTGAACAGAATCAAGCAAACCATCGAACGCAAGTCGGATGACATTGAACGGCTTAATGCCTGGATCAAACAGGAACAGTCCAAAATAGCTCCGGGCTTTGAGTTTGACGAGGTGATGCAACCAAGAAGAGTGGAAAGAGAGATGCTATCGCTAACATCACCAAGAGGAGCCGGCAGTGACATTGCCATGGATATTGAAACGCCCACCGACTCGTCCATATTTGCCACAGCCGATGTCGATGAGCTCACCAATGAGCTAAGTAGAACTGAGATTAGCACAACGTGGCTGTGATAGGTTACAATCTCATCATTTGACCCATCTTTGAAATCTCTACTGTTGAACACTAAATACAAAACCCTACCTCCCCCCCCTAATCTGCCCCCTTAATGGCTCATGTTTGAAGTTTGGATGTTTCAAAGCCCCGGTATCTGAAATTTTAAAATAAGCGAAAAGTGAGTTAAGATTATTTACAATTCCCTGGGAGAGCATAATGAGACAGTACTTAAATAATGGGCTATTTCGAAGGGTAGCATCACTTGTACGAAAAAAAACAACTATTGTCTTTATCATCACCGTAATATGCTTCTACTTTTTCGTGGTTATCTTCTCCATGTGTGAGCTGAATGTATCCACTTCCCTTGATCTAACCAACCCATACCACATGCTAGCGGATGTTGACCATACCAATGGCGATGGCGACCTACAATCCAATTGCGCACAATACATCCACCACACAAAACACAACAAGATCTTGCCCATTGATCATATCCTCAACTTTGAGTTCAACAACATTGTATATAAGGAAAACAAATACAAGAGAGAAAAACTATTGCAACTCAAGAGAGATAAGACAGTAAACAAAAAGGGAACAGACCTAAACGATCTAGTGGACCAGCATTTTGAGCATGATCGCCACCAATTAATCAACTATGAGCATACCTTGCATCTTCATGTGCAGAACCTGAAAGTGTGGGGGAAATGTATGTCAGAGCTTTCAACAAACAACTGTCTTGTGTTTCAAAAGACTTACTACCCTTGGTTTTCTGGCTCATTGCCGATATTTGAAGACTCCAATCAGGACTTGAAGTTGAAGATTGTGTCTAAAGATGAATCAACCAAATCAGCACAGAAACCATGCCTTTTCAGCCTATTGGCTTCCAGATCCGGTAATGGTATTGTGATCCCACTTGTCCCTAAATCCCTTGAAAAGCAAATCGACAACGTGAAACGGTTGATCCGGTTGTTGCGTATACAGGGAAATACACTTCCAATTGAAATCACATACCTGCGGAACTTGAATGATTACAGTAAGAAAAGAATTATACATGTGGCAACAGAGAATAACTTGGATGATCCTTACAATGGCGAAAGAATTTTCCCGAAACAAGAGGTGTGGTTTGTTGACCTAGAACCCGTTTTCAGTAAGGAAATCGTGTCAACGGTCTTCACTAAACCAAACTTCTTGTATGGACTCAGTGCATTGTTCAACTCATTTGAAAATGCCATGATTGTATCACCAAAAGTTATTCCACTTATGGACAATCTCACGGAATTGTTTGATGACGTGAGCTACAAGAAGGAGGGTATATTGATGTATCAGAGCCCAACAAAACTCAACTATAAGCCAAAAAAATCACCTTTCCCCCCTGGTTTCCACGAAATTGAAAATAAGATAAGAGACGCTTTCCTTCCAAGCAAGGCCGATTTGAAATACTTTGGCTTTAACCGTACAACCACGCCAGAACTCGAACGTATTTTTGACCATGATTTTTTCAAAGTGATTGATCCTACGATGTTCCTTTTAAACAAGAAAAATATCAACGGGGTTTTGCTCAGCTTGAATTTGCAGCTTTACTACAAATTGTTTAATGTACGATTCCCAGAAGTCGGAGACGATCAATTAGGAGTGGGCCATGAGTATTTGTGGCTTGGCCAACTTATGACTGGGGTGTCTAATGTCCATCAAAATGAAGCCATTGTGGCCGGAGTGGAAACTCCGCGGGAGAATTTACCTACAAAGAAGTTGACCGTGGCAAAGGAAATATGCTCCGGGTCTTGGGGTCAACATGACGGAAAGAGGTTAATTTACATAACGTCTCATCAATTGGAAAACTGGAGAGATGACGGTACGAACTTTCAGACTATCCTCAAGCAAAAGTATGGCTTGAAAACCAAGAAATTGATTGGAACTCCAAATGCGTCGGATCCCTTGGCAAATGAGTATGAAGAAGTTGTTGATACCGCCTTGTATGACGTTTTGAAAGTAAATCCCCTCACAATTAAGGCATATTTGGAACCGCCAAAGGTTGTAAAACAGGTGTTTGATTCCAAGTATAGGGAACCAAGCTCTGGTTGGACACAAGAAGAATACCAAAATCTCAATCAAAATCAGTACTGGTGTGGTTATAATATTGTTGGCAATTCAAAAGATGGAGCCGCCAAAAAAGTGACGATACTCTCCGAAGCAGATTCCAAGAAGTACTCAGATTGGCTGGGTGCTTGGATCCAAGCCTTTAAACTTTAGAAATGAATATTTAATGCAATCGTTGTAGTGAAGTAGATAATAAAAAAAGAAAAAAAAAAGTGATAAAATAGGAGTATTCATTGAATTGAACACAAAAAATAAACGACACAGACAAGATTCGAACTTGCGAAGGAAAATCCCAACACCTTAGCTGCATAGCAGGGTGTCGCCTTAACCACTCGGCCACAGTGCCTTTTTCGTTGTAAAATGGTTTCTCGGACCAAAGCAGTTTGGAGGTGAAAACAGTTATAAGAAAATGGTATAAAATCTGATAAATATAAGCTGACTATTCCATAAAATATAATATGTTGTTTATATTTGATGGAAATAGTGATTTAGTTAACAAATTTAATAAAAAAGGAGAATTTTTTTCTTTTTTTGAAAAATTTTATGTTATTTTGCAAATTTAGAAGAAATTTTGCATAATAACTTAATTTTAAGCTATACTATATAGACATGTATAAATGTACTTAAAAGTATATCATTGAGTTAAAAACAACAATATTATGATCAATATATTTACGTTTTGCAATAAATAGGAATAAGTATACTTTTTAGATCCAATTTGAAATTTGCCTCAGAGTTAATTCATGATTGAGTAAATAATTCATGTTTGGAAGAGTCAATCTAATAATTCATGTTTGGAAGAGTCCATCTAATGGGTTGCATTTTTAGAGCAATATAAGTGTCTTCCTACTTATTCGATATGTCGTTACAAATAAAATTATACAGGAATATAAAAAGACTTTTGGAATAAAGTACACGATTATTTACAGACCTTACCATCAGCGATTTCTCTAGCGACACCGTCAACGATAATTGGTTCATCCCAAGCAAGCATGTTGTTGAAGAACTTCTTGTTTTCTTCGGAGGAGGCGTCCAACTTGGTGAAAGCGTAGGATTCCCAATCTGGAGCAACGTCGAAGGCTGGTTCGTGTTCTTGACCTCTGACCAAGAAAGCACCGGTGATACCGTTGTTGTTGTTTTCACCGTAGACAACCATACAACCGAAGATGTACTTGGTGGAAGCAGACAATCTGTTGAAGAAACCACCAATCAAGTTGTTGGACATAAAAGTCAAGGTCAATTCGTCGTTGTACTTGTAGTCAACCTTCCACAAGGACCATTCTTCTGGGTTGTATTGGTTTTCCCAGAACCATGGGATAGCAACTGGTCTGGTGTCAGAGTTAGAGTAGACTCTCTTCCACTCGTCCAAAACAGCCTTTGGCTTACCTAAAGCTTCCAATGGGTGCTTTGGCTTTGGAGCTTGAGCTGGTTCAGCATCTGGAGCTGGTTCTTCCTTCTTCTTTGGTTGTTCCTTCTTAGCTTCCTTCTTTGGTTGTTCCTTCTTGACTGGGTTGGCAGCAGCAGAGGCCTTCTTGATGGCGTTGATGTTGACTGGTTCAGCAAGAGTGAAATGAGCCTTTCTGGTGGCACAGAATGGGTGCTCAATAACGGTGTTCCACCATCTGAAGATGTTTGGGAACTTCTTTTCAAAGTCCTTACCGTAGTAAATACCGTAAATAAATTGGAAAATAGAAGCAGCAGCGGCATCGGCAAAGGTGAATCTTTCGGTGGCCAAGTAGGTGAATTCAGCCAATCTGTTGTCAACGTAGTTGAGGAGCTTTTCAAGCTTACCAGAGTTGGTGGTGAAGAGCTTACCATCGAAAGGAGCCTTACCCAACTTCATGAAGATCAATGGGATCCAGGTGCTGAAGACATCGGAGAAGAGGAAGTGGGTCCACTTGTTGATGTGGGCAGCGTCAACATTGTTCTTACCAAAAAGTCTCTTTTGTTCAGCTTCTGGAACGAGAGAGGCCAAGTAGGAGATAATGGCGTGGGTTTCGTGCAACTTCAAACCCTTTGGACCTTGGAAGGCTGGAGTCTTACCTACTGGGAACTTGTCGGTGAAGGCCTTGGCGGTCTGGTCGACTCTCTTGACTTCGACATCCAACTTGCAGTAGCTGATCAAGTCTTCAATGATGTTGTTTCTGGAAGAAACTGGGTCTAACATGACATAGAGGGAACCGAGAGACATTTTGATATAATATACACTTGGGAAGAGGAATACTAAGAGGAAAAACCGAAATTATGGAAAATGAAAAATGAAAAAAAAAAAAATCGATGCTGTTGGTTGCGAAAAAAAGAGAGCACAACAAAAATTCTCGTTCGAACAGCCTGGAATTTTTTCCGTTGCAAGCCTAATATAAGCTAAGCCTACCGGATTATCCGCGGGGGCTGATGGAAGTAGGGCCACCCATGTCAAACCTTCTGGTTCATTGTAGTTGTTTCAAGTATAAGCCAATTTTACATAAATAAGAATTCCAATGGGGTAAGACCCTTACATGAATACTTGTTTGACACTATTCCATGACGTGGCTAGCTAACTGGCTTTGGTGATGGCGTTGTTGATAGGATCAACAATATTAAAATGGGCTTTTCTGGTGGCACAGAATGGGTTTTCGATAACAGTGTTCCACCACCTAAAGATATTTGGGAACTTCTTTTCAAAGTCCTTACCGTAGTACATACCGTAAATAAACTGAAACATGGAGGCACCGGCGGCATCGGCAAAGGTGAATCTTTCGGTGGCCAAGTAAGTGAATGCAGCCAATCTGCTATCAACATAATTGAGGAGTTTTTCGAGCTTACCAGAGTTTGTGGTGAAGAATTTACTGTCGAAAGGATCCCTTCCGAGCTTCATGAAGATCAATGGAATCCAGGTATCAAATACATCGGAAAAGAGGAATCGGGTCCACTTGTTGATGCGGGCAGCATCAACATCGTCCTCTCCGAAAAGTCTCTGTTGTTCAGATTCTGGAATGAAAGAGCCCAAGTAGGAAATGATTGCGTGGGTTTCGTTCAACTTCAAGTCCTTTGGGCCTTGGAAGGATGGGGACAAATCTACGGGGGGTCTTCCGAGGTAGGATCTGATTTCGACATCCAACTTGTAGTAGCTGATCAAATCTTCAATAGCGTTGTTTCTGGACGCAACTGGGCTTAGCGAAACGTATAGTGAACCAAGAGACATTTTACTAATATAAACATGGTGAAGATGAATTGCAGAAAAAAAAAGGAAAGACTGAAATAATGAAGACAACTCGCAAAAAAAGAGGCTCAATGTTCCTACACGTTGGCCAAAAATCGATGCTCGTGGCTGCGAAAAAAGCGAGCACAACAAAAAAAATAACAAAAAAAAAAATAAAAGTTCGTTCTCGATATGAACAGCCTGTAAGTTTTATTCGTTGGAAAAAAAAGTCCGAGAATGGCAGACAAACGGAGACGAAGAGGGATTAGACGGAATGTAGGTAAATACAGCGAGGCTTTGGCGCAGAAAATAGGATCCAGGTGTCATGAGTGGATAACGTCCCTGGGATATATGGGTGTTTCTAAAAAAAGACTGTGTCGGGGCAGCTGATCGGTTGGTGTTGTAAAGTATCGTTTGGTGTTGTAAAACATCGGTTGGTGCTGTAAAGAATCGGTTGGTGCTGTAATTACAGTAGCGAGAGGAACATTTCATTGTTACAGGCAGTGATGAATTTTCCTCATACATGCATTATCGGCGAGCCCTTTTTATTTTCCCCAGCATTTTCTATTGGTGGAGTCAACAACCAAAAGGTCGTCCTCCCAAAAAATAAATAGGGTGCAAACGTAGCATGACTAGTCACTTTGGTAGCTCTATGGACTCAACAGCCTTCCCTCTTTACACCCATTTTAATCAACCGTAAGAATAATGCTCGAAACCATGCAATACACGTTACGGTTACCTTTGATTCTTCCCCTAATCGTGTTCGCGTTCGGCAATACTCGTAAGCAATAGACCCGCCTTTGGGCAGACAAAAAAAAAAAAAGATCGGTAAGTTTAGAGAAAGAAGGCTTGACTACGAGGACAGTGTCGGTACGATCATTTCCCATACTCCTACATCACCCCTACACACCTACCGAGCACCACCGATCGCTACACACTGCCCCCGGCTTTCTCCATCCAAAACTCTAAAACTTTTCTTTTCAATTGCAAAACTAATTTTAATTTTATATCTCGTTGTTCCTTATTTTTTTTTTTCCACAGAAAATTTACGTGTGTGTGTATTTGTTGTCACATTTTTTCCGATTGTATTTAAAGTTTCATCTTCCCATCTTATTTCTGCAAGTCGTATAGTTTGCTGAACTTTCTCCAAGAATACTATCGATATAATGTCCGCTCCACCAGCTTCTACTGGCGCTCCTTCTAGCCCAGCTATCCCAAAGAAACATAACAAGACTCAATCTACATATGTATGTATGCGCGTGTTAAGATTGGAAAGATCCTGATCGAGAGATCAATGCATTGAAGAAAGTGACAACAGAGAGAGATAGATCAATGGACCGAGAATATGGGTCCTTGAATACATGACACAGGACATAAAAACATCGACTATCCAGTCTATGTCTCTCTATTCCAGTGCCCGCTTTCTACTATTCAATCAGGGTATCTATCTATCTTTTATGACCAGTCTCATTTTTTTATATATTTATTTTTAGATCCACGTTTTACTAACTTCTTAGGCATTCGACAACACCGCCACCACCGTTGCTGCCTCTCAAATGCGTAATGCTTTGAACAACTTGGCTGACGGTGTCTCCGATCCAGAAGCCCAGATCAAATTCGAAAACGAAATGGACTCCTTCTTTGCCCTTTTCAGAAGATATTTGTCCGACAAGGCCTCTGGAAACACAGTCGACTGGGAAAAGATCAAGTCGCCATCTCCTAACGAAGTGGTCCAATACAACACCTTGCAGGGCTCCGGTGCCTCCAACTTGTCCAAGTTGGCCGTTTTGAAGTTGAACGGTGGTTTGGGTACCTCCATGGGTTGTGTTGGTCCAAAGTCTGTCATTGAAGTCAGAGACGGTAACACCTTCTTGGACTTGAGTGTTAGACAAATCGAACACTTGAACAGAAAGTACGATGCTGACGTCCCATTATTGTTGATGAACTCTTTCAACACTGACGCCGACACTGCCAAGATCATCAAGAAGTACCAAGGCCACAGAATCAGAGTCAAGACCTTCAACCAGTCCAGATTCCCACGTATCTACAAGGACTCTCTTTTGCCAGTTCCTCAATCCTTTGACGACGACTTGGACAGCTGGTACCCACCAGGTCACGGTGATCTTTTCGAATCCTTGGTCCAATCCGGTGAATTGGACTCTCTCTTGGCCCAAGGTAGAGAAATCCTCTTTGTTTCCAACGGTGACAACTTGGGTGCTACTGTTGACACCAAGATCTTGGACCACATGATCGAAACCGGTGCCGAATACATAATGGAATTGACCGACAAGACCAGAGCCGATGTCAAGGGTGGTACCTTGATCAACTACGAAGGCCAAGTCAGATTGTTGGAAATTGCCCAAGTTCCAAAGGAACACGTTGAAGAATTCAAGAGTATCAAGAAGTTCAAGTACTTCAACACTAACAACTTGTGGATCAACTTGAAGGCTATCAAGAGATTGGTTGAACAAAACGTCATTGAAGCCGAAATCATTCCAAACCAAAAGACCATCTCCAAGGGTTCTTCCGACATCAATGTGATACAATTGGAAACCGCCGTTGGTGCTGCCATCAGACACTTTAACGGTGCACATGGTGTCAATGTCCCAAGATCCAGATTCTTGCCAGTCAAGACCTGTTCTGACTTGGTCTTGGTCAAGTCCGACTTGTTCTACTTGGAACACGGTGCCTTGAAGTTAGACCCAACCAGAGACGGTTACTCCAACCCATTGATCAAGTTGGGCTCCCACTTTAAGAAGGTTAGTGGTTTCCAACAAAGAATCCCTCACATGCCAAAGATCTTGGAATTGGACCACTTGACCATTACTGGTAATGTTAACTTGGGTAGGGGTGTCACTTTGAAGGGTACCGTCATTATTGTCTGTAATGACGGCCAAAGAATTGACATTCCAAATGGTGCTATCTTGGAAAATGTAGTTGTTACTGGTAACTTGACCATCTTAGAGCATTAGGAAGTTAGTTGTATAGTGTATACCAAAAGAATAGAATTTTTTGTAGCAGGAGAGTGTTATCTGGCGGCGGCAAGAATTAGCATTGCAACGGATATGTATCAACGAACTAGTTGGCGTTATGAACCACCTGCGTTACTATTAACTATTTTGATCTAACCGCTAAAATAAACATCTTGTTCTCTTTTAAAGTATTAATCTTTTTAAAACCACCCCCTGTCTTTCCTACACGAGTACACATACACTTTTATTGGGCATTCTAAGCTAAATTCAATCTACTTGATCTGGGAATGGACTAATTGAAAAACTCATCTGCAATAGAAACATCTTCGTCTCCATTGTAGGTCTTCAAAAACACCAGCAAGTTATCCTTGTGCTGCTTAATCTTCTGAGCCACCACTGGGACCATTCTCTTTGATTCTTCCAAGACTTCAACCTGCTTCTTGATTTCGTACTCATCATTGTTGTTCGTCTTCATCTGCTCGACAAACTTGATCTGTTCCTCCACTTCTTGTTGGTACAACTTTTCTTCCTTGATTAATCTCTTCAAGGCATTGACCTTGATTTGCAATGGACCTGGCGACATCTTCTGTTTCCTTCTATTACTTATGGGGAGAAATCGTGTTCTAATTTTCTTGCCCTCTTTTTCTTTGTTAAGGCCGATTACATAAGATGAAGTACTTGGAGTACGGAGTAATTGTCAAAACAGGTTCATAGTAATACTAAAAAATATACATATAGAGAAATACTTGATATATAAAAAAACCGTACTACATCTTGAGTGTCTTAAACTGGAAACAGAGCTTCTCGGGGTTCCACGAGCCTTCACCCTTACCATCCTTGTACCCATTATACACCTCACCAGACTTGATGACATAAAGAGTCTTCTTGTCATCAATTTCAACAATGGAGTTGTGCCATGGAGTTGGGATATGGAGCAAGTCAGAGAGACTTGGCGAGTGGTGGTCCTCGAGAGACTTGATGACAAAACAGTCGTTCGAGGCCAAAAGCTGAATTCCAAACTTGGGTCCCGAGTTCTTGTGCGCGTGAATGGACAAACGCAAATGGAAGGGGAAAATAAGTTCAACCAAATTGGAGTAAGCGTCATTTCTCTTAATCATCTCAAAGGCAACCTTGGCCACAATCTTCTTGAACTTCTTGCGAGAAACCTGCTCAATGATTGGGTGGGTTTGTAAATCCTCAGTCATGAATCTGGAGAACCCTCTAAATAAGTACAATCTAGGGTGGTTTGGAATGTTGATTTCCTTCTGCAAGTTACCAGAGTCGGTGTCACACAGGGTCACCAAAATCTTTCTGCATTGTTCAGCCTCGGCATCGATTTTGGTGTTCAAGTAGTGGTCCATATGAACCTCCTCAATAATGGATTCATCAAACCCAGACTTCTTCAACGAGAAAATATCAACCAAAGAACAAAACTGGATTGGGTCCGAGTCTTTTGGCTTGACACTTTGGTATAACTCCTTCAACGCATTGGAATACGTGTCAACCATGTCATCATCAACTGCAACTATATGTTATGTTAGTAGCTCAAACTAGGAAAGTGCAACACACCCTTAAAATAAATATTTTTGGGTGCGAAAAAAAATAAAAAAATTATACGTACCGCAATCACTGAAAACATGACCATCACTAACTATCCAAATTTTGATACCTGGTGGATACACTTTTCTGATGGAGTCAGAAAACAGAATGAGTCTTTTCAAAGCCAATTCCTCTCCCAAGTCTGGTAATTGAGTTGCAACTTTCTTGAGGTTGGATGACTTGCATGGGAATGCTGGAAGCACAGCTTCAATGGGTGCCCATCTCTTGGTAAAGAAATCAACCCCCTTCTTGAAAACTTCTTCACCCCCAAGGTGCCATTCATCAGCCTCTGTAGTGTTCTTCAACTCAGTCACAAACTTGTCGGCAATTGATTTGGTATACCTTTCAAACTCTTTGTCAGTAACTGTTGGGAAATCAACGCTGTTAGTAGTGGTGAGTAACTTCAAGAACCAAACTTCAAACTTGTTGTTCTCTTCAAAGTCTTCAACCAAGATACCAGCCCAAACATCGTCGTTTCTTTTGAATTCCCAAGCAGTTAAGCTGTCGGTAATGTTAACCTTGCAAAAATACGTATCTTTGATGACCCTTTCGGATTCAGTGATAGTATTGAAAAGTTCAATCTGCTTAGTGTTAGCATACCTGAAATACCTTTCGGTTAAGAATTGCTTGTTGTCTCTGCTATAGATCAATCTTATTTTTTCGTAGATAGTTGGAGCTTCGGAAACTTCAAGGTTTTCTTCGCTTGAACTTGATGAGCTATATATTGGGAGTGCACTGATTGTCATTGTAGATTGTTGTCTTTGCGTAATTATGTGTATTTTTGAAAGGGATAATGTCGGGTTTTATAGAGAATCCGGATATCTTCCAGTAGCCTCTGATACCTTTCAAAAGCCTCTGAGAATCCAAATCATATCGTGCGTTTAGATGCTTCTATTTTGTTTGTGGAAAGTTTAACGATTGAGAAGTTGACAAGGAAGGTTGAGCGAATGAGGTGATGTTTCCAAGTCAAGACACATTTAAGCGGAATTACTAAGTGGTTACTACAGCGCCACTTGCCTGTGATAGAGCATTTTAGAGTTCCCAATTCTGCAATGTGGGGTTCCTGATTGCCATTATTTTTTAGTAGTGGACTGGATGGGCGTTTGCATTTTTCTTTAGCGTAGAGTTGCAACTCTTGATTGTGCTTAACCTGCACGTTTACCCAAAACAAATTAACCTTCCTTGTGAAGTTATAACTTCCGCTTTTGTAATATACCACAGTATATATAGGCGCTAATTTCTTTACGGTTTTTACATGACCGAACACTATTAGCACACTTAAGGCGCAAAATAAAAGAAATAACAATGCAACAAGAAATGGACTGGTATGGGATATTTCAAGGGTTGTCAATTTTATTGGCAGCTTGGTTATTTTATCAAGTTGTGACAATCGTGCTACCACCCGTGAACTTCCCCTCCAACATCCCCACTATCCCATTCTACGTTTCCTTTTTGGGAACCTACACTTCAATGGACCAGGAGGACATCTATAACCGTTATCTTAAAGAAAAGTTAGACAAACACGGTGCAGTTAAGATTTACTTTGCATCCAGATGGAATATTTTGGTCACAAAGCCCGAATACTTGGTTGAAGTTTTCAAAAACGAAAACACTTATGCCAAGAGCGGGAACCACGAGAAGATTCCCTACTCGGTATTATCTTCTTATACTGGGGACAATATTATCAGTGCTCATGGTGACCTTTGGAAGCTTTACAGAGGCATTGTTGGTCACAGTATACAGTTCCCAGATACCGATCCCGTTGCCAGGAATAGCGCATTATTCACCAAGTTGTTGCAGCCGCAACTCAAAAAGAGCTCCTGCGTGGCCATAGGCGACCTATTACAACGGTACACATTACAAAATATAGGAGAGTCTGTGATTGGTGTGGATTTCGATGTGCTCCATTCGGATGTGGATCAGAAACGAAACGGATTGCATTCTTCAATCCAATATGTGAAGCTGCAAATATTTAAGCCACTCTACATGAATTTTCCTTTTCTTGACAAGTTTCCGATTCCCAGCCGTCTACAAGCACGAAAGGAGGTGCAAAGGTTCCGAGCCTCATTTGCAAAGCTACTTCAGGAAAACTACACCGATGATGACTATCATTCAGGGTTTGCTGCCAACCGTTTGGTTAAGGCGTTAGAAAATGGGGAGATTACCGAAACCCAGTTCACCGACAACGCAATAATCTTAATGGTGGCTGGGCACGAAAACCCATTGTTGCTAGCACTCTCCTTGTTCTACGTTATTGCTAAAAACCCAGACATTCAGAGGAAAATACAATTGGAAATTGACCAAGGTTTAGACGGGGTGCATTTGAATTCCACAATTTTTGAAACGTTGAGAATGTACCCACCTTTGGGCCAGATAATAAACCGGCAGACCAAGAAGAATATAGTTTTAGGCGGGTCTATTAATATCCCAAAGGGCGTGTATGTTGGTTACAATAATATGGCCACTGGCCGAAGCCCCACGGTATGGGGTCCTAGAGCCGATGAGTTTGATCCAAGCAGATGGGGCAACGACATTCAGACAGCACAGTACAATTATACAATATCCAAACGAAATGCAAAACTACCTGCATTTCATGGTTGGAAGAGAGCTTGTTTGGGGGAAAAATTTGCTCTTGAAGAGATCAAAAAACTAATGGTTCTGGTATTGAGCAAATATTCGATCAAATTGGACCCTCTGTGGCACGATAGATTAACTCCTGCGGGACCAATTTGTCCTTTGGGACTTCGTATTGAGTTTGAAGAGAGGAAGGTGGATTCTGCGTAGACTGTTTAAACAACTGTGGACTCACGCAATTGTGTGTGGTTTTTAATATATATGAGATTAATACATACATTGAAATTATTCTAAATTAGACAGGGATACAAATAGATTCCTAACCTTTCCAGTTCCCCCCTTCTGATTCTTGTATTTCCAGGTCTTTCCAGTTTCCTCTGATTCTTGCAATTTCTGATCTTTCCAGTTTCCTCTGATTCTTGTGTATCCTAACCTTTCCAGTTTCCATTAATTTTTGTATTTCCAGTTTCCATTTATTTTTGTATATCCTAACCTTTCCAATTCCCACTAATAAATATATCCTAACCTTTATGCATGAATTCTTGTACGTTAATTAGCACGAGCTCCATTGAGCAAATAGAGCAAATAGAGCAAATTCCCCTCAAACACCCAACACATAGCTATCATTCCTCATTACAACCATCCCAACTGTACTTCTCGCTCATCTACAACTTGCAACACGCGGTCCCTAAGTGGCATGAAAATTGCTCACCATATGTTTATTATTTTGCAGCCACCTGCATGTGTTATTTTTTTTCTTAAGCATGGCAGGTATTAGGTATTTTAGAATATTTATAAGATAAAGAGATGATGTTTTTTAAAAAAGGATAGTAGAGACAACACGATGCAAGAAGAATCAGAAAAATTGGACGTTGCATCTAGTATGTCAGAAGAAAATCAAGTCAAGGAGGAACTCCTGCCTACCTCCCAACAGCCCACCGGAGTTATGGCTACTACAACGCCAGAAAGTGCACAAATCAACGAGAAGCTGCAACAAACAGAACAAGTAATTGATTTGGAAGGCCAGAACGTCCCCTACTCAGCCATTTCATCCCTCAGAAGAGGTTTTATCTTATTCATTGTCACGTTGGCCGGCTTCTTGGGCCCCATGACAGGCAACATTTACATTCCCATTTTACCTGAGTTGGAAAAGACCTTTAATGTATCCACCACTGCCATCAATGGTACTGTTTCTGTGTTCATGGTGGTGTTTGGATTTGCTCCATTGATCTGGGCTCCCTTTGCTGATTTTGGCGGAAGAAAGACCCTCTACCTTGTGTCCATCTTGATGTACATTGTTCCCAACATCCTTCTTGCCACACTTCCTCCCCACATAGCGCTGCTCTACGTATTGAGGATTGTTCTGGCTATAGGTGCCTCCAGTGTGATATCTGTGGGGACCGGGACGGTTGCAGATATGTATGAACCCAAGGAGAGAGGCAGGGCAATTTCGTACTTTATGATGGGCCCGCAACTAGGCCCTGTTCTTGGACCTGTCATATCTTTAGTTGCTGTCAACAACCAATGGAGATGGATCTTTGGGTTTTCTGCCATTTTCGGGGCAGTGGTATATGTTGTGATTGTCTTTTGTCTTCCAGAAACCCTTAGATACCTTGTTGGGAACGGACAGTACTTGGCCACAGGGAACCAGTGGTTTGTTAGACCAAGATTTACACAGCCAAAAATCATAGAGCCTTCCCCCAAATACCCAGTTCCTCCTAAACCCAGTTTGAAGACTTGGTTCCAGATGCTCAAGTTTAAGCCTGCACTCTTGTGTTCACTTAACGGTGCTTTGATATTTGCCAGTTTCTACGCAATGTCTGTCAGTTTCACACAGGTGTTGAAACGAGACTACGGGTTTAAAGACTACGAGATTAGTTTGTCTTACTTGTGTCCAGGTGGCTCTCTTGTTTTTGGCTCCATCATATCAGGTAGAATGTCAGACTACTTGCGAAACAAGAAGTTGTTCAGTAAGGTTGAAGGCGATGAAGAGGAGTACGTTCCAGAAAGCCGTTTTTCCAGCCAGCTAGTTGGTTTGTTGGTGTCGGTAATTGGTATTCTTGGTTATGGATGGTGTATTGATAAGAAAGTGCACGTTGCTTCGGTGTTTGTGTTTTCATTTTTGGGGGGTTTTGGAATGACATGGATGTTTGTATTGAACACCACCTATTTGACAGAGTGTGCTGTTGGCCAACCGGCTACGATGGTTGCCATTGGTAACATGATGCGTAACATTTCCGCTGCCATCGCCTCTTCTATTATTGACACGCTTATCCGTAAAATGACCATTGGTTGGTGCTTCACTGGGTTGGCTGCTGTGAACTTGATCAGTGTGGTTTTTGTATTCTGGATCATGAAGAGCGGACTGAGGTGGAGGGCTGAGGCTGCTGCTCGTAAAAATAATTAGAGAAGGTAATTGCAATATATTGGCTGGTTTACCATAGAAAATGCAATGAAATACAATACAATTGACAGTTAGGGGATTTACCCTATTACGGTATAATTAGATACGTCATTCCTGATATTGACACCCTGGGATTGCAACCTTAACTCTTTCTTTGTTAGACATTCTCTCCTGGATTTAACACATTTACACATTTAATTACACGGATATATCCAGTCGGCTACAACTAGCTTCCATGCTGCTTACCGATTATTCTACACTTCTAATCCAGGACCCTGTTTAAATATTCATCTTTTTATATCTTATTTAGCCAGTCTAATAGAACAAAAATACATACCTAGAAACTAAATCTATAAGTTGACAATATTAGGGATATAAAAAGAAAAAAAAAGACAATAAGAAGATGTAATTGAAAAATATCTAAACTTAAGATAAACCACATTAATGAAAAAAATAAAGTATAAGGCGAGCCACCAAGGATAGACAGCCACACCCACCCAGAACCCGGGATTTCTCTTGTCCTGCCCCTTTATCAGTCCAATCTAATTTACCACAACTTACAACTCTTTACAGTTCTAACCCTACTTCTCTTAACTACCACCTTTTTGCAGCCAACCGTCAAAACTATTAGAGCACTTTTAATTGCTCACATTTCTCTCTCTGAGCTATATTCCCTGAATGGGTTTTCTAATTTGCGCTCCCCCCGTCTTGCATGTACTCATACAATCTCAGTAAATTTATGTTACATCGAGTTGGCAAGGAGGAAAGTATAATATCAAGATGCGCAATTATATATTTCTTAGTTGAGTCGAGCTAGAGAGTATAAAGAAGATTGGTTTCGTCTTTGTAGTAGCAACAATTAATCATACACACCTATAATGGCTACGGATAACAAGAACGATACAAATGTCGAGGTTACAACTTCAACAGACCAGGAGCAGCAGAAGGAAGAGTCTGTGTGGAACAAAAAGAGTCTCTACAGAGCGTGGTTGCTTCTATGCTACAGTACAGGCCCTGTAGCATCCATGACTCGGTCCTACGTGCCAGCAGTCATCCAGTCCACTGCCAGGTCCGTCGGCCACACAAGCAAGGGCAGGCCATGTGGTTTCAGGGGGAACGATTGTTATGTGAGGCTTGGAGTGGGGGAGGTGAACTATACTTCCTACGTTTTATACATTGGAGCCATTTCAACGGCATTGGAAGGCGTTGTGTCAATCTTCTTGATGGGAATTGCCGACTATTCCAACTACAGAAAGTGGATTTTAATCTTCTCCATCTTGGTCTACGGTATATTGGCGTTGCCGTTTGCTGCTCTCACCAGTGCAGACTATCCCACTCTCAAGGCATTGTCTGCCTTGTACATCTTGCTTGGAATTGATGATGGAATCTATCAAATCTTGGAAGGGTCCTACATCCCCTTGTTCATGAGAGCCGCTGTCACTGCTTCTCCAGAAGCACAGACTTCTGAGGAGGTGAGAAAGAGTATAGTCTTGAAACGTGGGTCAACAGTTAGTGTCATGGGGCTTATATTAGGGAACTTGGGTGGGATCACCGCCTTACTTATTGGGATCATTATTTCGTACACTAGAGGAACACCTGCAGCTACCGGGTACCACAACTTCTTGTTGGCTATCACCATTGCCGGTTCCATCACCATTGTATTTGCTATTATATCATCTTTCTTCATTCCCGACGTTAAGAATGCCAGGAAGGAGAAGCCCAAGGGAGAATGGTTACTTCTATTGAGCATAAAGAGGTTTGTCAGGTTGTTGACGGATATCCAGAAGTACCCTCATGCCTTCTTGTACTGTTTATCATGGGTGATTTGGAATGTTTCTTATGGAAACTTCTTGAGTGTTTTCGGCTTGCTCTTCCGTTCAACTTTGGGGTTGGGCTCCTCTGACCCACAGTACACGGTTTACTCCTTCATGTCGGTGATAATTGCTTCGCTAGCTTCGTTATCCTGGATGTATCTTTACCCTAGGTTGAACCTCAAGATCAAGACCTGGGGTTATTGCTTCCTTGCTGTTCAGATCTTCTCCAACTTTTGGGGTAGCTTGGGTATCAGCAAGAATATACACGCCATTGGGTTCAAGCATGCTTGGGAGTTCTGGCTCTTTGAAGTTTTGTACAACGCTTCTGGCTCCTCCATGAGGTCACTCAATAGAACTGTCTATAGTACCTTACTTCCTGAAGGAGAAGAAGCTCAGTACTTTGGGTTGGAAATTATGTTGGGAGTGGCTACCGGCTGGATAGGAGGATTGGTCAACGCTGTGATTCAAGACAGAACCAAAAACTCCAGATATCCTTTTTTACCAAATACGTTTGTTTGTCTTGCAGCCGCTACTTTATACCATCTTGTTGACTTTGAAAAGGGTATGGCAGATGCCGAGAAGTTGGTTCGGGATACTCAAACAAGTTATGGTGCGAGCGATGAAAATAGTCAGACTTAGATTTGGGCGAGGGTTGGGGATTCTGTACATATACTAAGAATCTCGTAGTTTTAAATATAATTTTAGTGTATAAGCAATAGTTTTAATTACCAAGTGTAGGTTCAAAATTTTGCACCCAAAATTTTGGGTGCAAATTTTTTATTTTCATTTAAAAATTTGTTAAAAGTGGGTAATGCTTGAATTTATAATGTATCAATTAAAATTTAAGACCATAGTTTGCTGTTATATTATAATTGGATTAGCTATTTTATTTATCTAAATATTCTGCTTTAGTTCATGAATCTATATTACAGTTTTTTTTCAAAAACCTAAACATTTTAATAAAAAGAATATATTAAATTCAAGAGTATTAGTCATTTTACGGATTGCTGGTAAGTTTTAAATGCCAACAATTTAACATAAGCCAACGTACGAATTATAAAACGAAATACGTGCAAATATCCAAATTAACATGCTTATTCCACAAAACTAACCTAATTGCGGATTTGATGTACGGCCGTACAACAACAGTTCTTTCTACCCACCCACAATAAAGCGAGAGTATCATAAGTTACCATGGTTCATTTGTTAACTTTAATTGTTTTTTTTACTAGTGTATTGAACTACCAGAATGAAATACCATTTACGTAAGTAATATGATGACTTGATTAGCCCAATATATGGACCAAGGGTCCAATATTACATATTGGATCAGCCAATAACTCGGAAATTCCAAAAATTAAATATCCAATAAAACCTATTTATCTACTATACACCAAAACGTAAAAATTCTGTGAGAGAACGGCTGGATTGACTCTTAACTAACTAGGTTATGACGTAACCTATTATTAAGACCAGACGTCCCTATATATATTTTATGCCTTATTTTACTTATTTTGGATCTTTTAC
>JAKTQU010000056.1:0-81526 GCA_030579395.1 Aciculoconidium aculeatum
GTTGCTAGCCCTCCTCCGTACCAGGAAAAAGTGTCAACAGAAGACTTAGAACGCTCTATATTAGACCTATCCATTATGGAGAACAAAGAGCCCAATTCTGCTAACCCGCATGAATACGTTGAAGTTTCCCAAGTAATACAAAGAGTCGTGATAAATGATTTCTCCCTAGGAGCTATTTTCAAAGAGAATCATACAAAGATTCACACCAGCTTTTTTGAGACATTGCTACAGTTGCCAAAGTCAGATCAACGAGGGATATTAGAAGTAATGGGAAAACGTCAATGGGATTTAATTGTGAAAAATGCAGAAGAAGTACTTCTACTATTCAATGAAATAGAGTATATACAAACTCATGCCGATCCTGAACAATTTTTTCCTCCTTCAAAACTTGAGAAATGCAACAAAAGTATCCCAGTGATTGTTCGACACATTATCGTACTGGATCTGCATGATTCTAAGCGTTTACAAGAATTCGAACATATAAACTACTTAACATTAGGATCTACCCTGCTTAGTCATTTAAAAAACTATCATAATTTCCAAAATATCCGCAAGATTAGGTTCACTAGGATTGAATTTCCAGCAAATCTCCTCCTAAAAATCCCTAATGTAGAGGAAATAGAATTACGACATGTCACCAGCTCGAAAGTTATAAACTTGAAATCCTTGAATTCGTTAAAAAAAATTTATATCGATGCAGATAGTTGTATTGATTTTCCGACATCCTTGAAGGAATTGATATACACGAAACTGAATTTTTATCAGCGTAAGAACTTTGGTCTTCTCAGAAAACTCGAATTATTATCCCTCAGGGATTTTTCTTTCCAAAAGGGTTCTATATCTTTTGAATATCACTTTTGTCTTAAAACATTGCTTCTTGACCGAATTCTGATGCCTGAGTCTTCCTTATTTAAAAAACAAAGACTTTTCAGTGTCAAACTTCCGAGAAGTTTGGAGAAATTATACATTCGTTTTAGTACGCTTGATCACCTTGTCGATTCAGACATGCAGTATCCCAGCACTTTGAAAATTGTATTCATTGAGGGATTCCATTCCTTCTATAGCAGCGGGTTACTTGCACGTTATGGAATCACACAAACGCCACTCCAGCTTCCAGCAGGTTTGCGAGAATTGAGAATACAGTGCACCACATTGAAAGGATTTGTAAACTCAATCGGGCTACCAAATCTAGCCTATGTATTTCTTAGATCAAATTGTTTTACCGACGTGAACCTAACGAATATGCGGACTCGATTCTTCAGTTTGCAGAGGCTTGGCGACGATTATCATGACCTTGATCCTAATATTTCTAGTCTTGTAAGATGTGAAAGGTTTGTACTTGATGGGGTTCTTGATAAATCCGTTGCCGGGTCAGAAAAAGAGGCTAATAAGGACGTTTCCCGTCAATTACAAGTGTTTGACAACATATATAGACGCCTAGAAAGGCTCAGGTGTATGCATTCTTTGTTCGAACGGAAATGGACAGTTTTTAGATTCAAGGAAGTGGAAGGAATTGGTATCATTGTTACCCTTGTACACAACACCAATACTCTACAGCTTTTGTTACAGGTAGGTAAGACTTTAGCATATCCTGGTAGATCAACGGTACCAGTCTATACGCCTTTAGTGTTTGCGGATTTGGACAAGTTTGAATTAATTCCCAGGAAGTGAATGTAGTCGGATGAAAGCCGAATTGGATTGAATTTAAAACCTCATTGAAAAAACTAGATGATGTACTTTTTGGTTATATGTATTTTGAGAGAGTCTTATTTTCATATCTCAAGGGACTTAAGCAGAATATCACAAATTGCAAAACTATAGTTAACCGTTTGAAAAAGGTATAGTTGTGTGATTTAAACGTACTAGAATATATTTGCTTTATATTGGACCTTCAGGAAGCATTCTCATACCCACCAATCAGCTAGTAAATCTCTTTGAAAAGCGTGTCATCTTTATGCAAGGACAATGCTAATCTTCTCTGTATTGTTAAATTTTACAAGTGTGCCATCCGAGGACGGCTAGTTGCTTTCAATTTTATCGATTTTTCAGCCGTATTGTGGCTTTACTATTTCACAGTCCTCTTCTAAAGCTATTTATGCCAAGAGAAGATGCAAAAAACGTGTGTAATTGTCGATTATCGCTTCGTCCCTTTTATGAATTACTAGATTTGAAGACAAGTCCAACATGTGGTGAATTGGTCATTTTCTGTATCAATAAAATGAAGTGTTCTAGTGCTAGGGAACAGAAGATAAGTAGTTATGAACTCTTTATTCTTCCTTGTACATTCCTTTATTGGAAGTTGGCCCTCCTTTATTACCGGGGAGGCATATGCAGTGAGTGCATAGAAAGACCAGTGAAATTTTATTTCAATTTGCTTTGTTCCCCCACATTGCATCGAAGAGTAGTACAGGTGAAACCAGGAATAGTGGGAAGAGTCGCTTTGTGTATGAGCTTCATTTGATAGAGGGTGCGGTTTATGATGACAGGAATTGGTTGCAGGTGGAGGGGGGGTTTGAAAAATTATACAAATAATCGGCGAATAATCGAGCGAAGCGAGATTACGTGATGATTATTTGTATAATTTGAACTTCGCTTTGCTCGGTTCTTATTAAATATGCCCTATTATCCTACTTATAGTTTTTCCTATATTATTGCACTTCTGGTCTTTTTCATTTTTATTATTGCACTTTGGATCTTTTCCCCAACTACTGGAATTTATTACTGCACTTTGGGCCTTTTTCTTACTTTTTTCATCATATCAACAATCAGTTAGTGTTGTTTTTAGTTGCTATTTAACCATTTGAAGAAATATTTTGTATTTTACCTTGTTAGTGTTTATGTATTTTATTTATTATATTGTTGCATTTATATATTAGGTGCTTTAAATTGAACTTTGGATCTTATACTAGCTACTAGCTTGGCTAGTATCGTTAATCATGTCATATATTACTTAACTTATCTACTACTATTCCTATTTAATTTGTATGTGTTTGGTAAGGTTGATAATTTAACAATTACTTGAGAGCAGATTCTTTGAGAACTTTTTCTTTGTATGATACTTGATATTCTTATTTATTTTATATATTCAAATTTGAGATTCTTCATTCATTTTAATTCATATCACGTCAAACCTAATATGAACCGCATTTAAGTCCTTTTGAATCAATTGGGCGGTGACGTAATTTACAATGGTATGTGTATACGGTACAGGTGTGAATTAAAAGTCAAATGACAATGTGATTTTATATTTGATATTACATGTGATATTTAAGGGGTAGCCAATTTAAGGGGTGTTCAACAAATGTGAGATTACTTGATTTTATTTTACAATTATAATTTCGGTGAAGTATGTATTAAAGAAATACCTGGATTAAGCAAGAGTTTGCATATACTATGGCGACTACATTTAAATTATTTGCTACACCCTGTTATGCTTTGTATTGTGGGAGTTAACTAGTACGTATTGACTAATAAAGCTATAGAAAGAGAATATTATAAGGAAACAACTAAGTAACAAGATTAATGTAACGAGATTAGCGTAATGAGATTAGCGTAATGAGACTGAGCCAAGGGTTCTAGGGGTTATATCGTGGTAAGTTGCAAAGGGCCGATCTAGAGTTTAGTTTTTTTTTTTTTAAACTCAATGAAACACATTATATTTGATATTTATTTGATTTTAAGGGGCTGTCAATTTAGGGGTATTCAAGTAATCTCGTTTCGTTCGATTACATACTTAAAAAAACCCCAGAAATACACTTCCTGTTGCTACTGTGATATTTGCTAAATTTAGACTACTTCACTATTTAGAATTCCTTGGAACCTACACATACAAACTAGTATAGAAGAGTTAAGTCAGATTAAGTACATTGAAGTATCGAGCGGATTGTATGATATTTGATGTTAAGGGTAGTAAAAAATTATATGCTGATTATATGTTGACTATATGATGTTTGTTATTTATATATATCTATAAATTTGATAATTGAGTTTATTTGATTTTAGGGAGTATTTTAGGAGTATTTTAAGGGGTAGCCATTTTAGGGGGTATTTTAGAGGGTTAATGTGAGATTAATTACTCTATTATTTTAAATACTACGAATCTGTATACATCACTTTTGTTAGAGTATAGAAACTATACTTAGCTAACTATGGGTGAGAGGTAAGAATAGTTACTAGCATAAATCCAGAGACACGCGGAAAGGATTTATGTTAGAATAAAATTACAAATGTAATTAATGATTCACAGCGCTACCAAATAGTTATATAGAAAAGATTCTCACGGGAAGTCTGTGAGGACAACGAACGACACTAAGAATTCCGGAGTAATAAATATTAACCATGTCTTAATCAAATCAACGTACAGTGTATTAAGAAAAATAGTTCTAAGATTCGAGTAAGAACTATTCTGGAAGGTACATATATATCAAAGAATCAGTTGATTAAGATGAAGTCATCTAAAATAGAAATATTGAAAATAGTAGTTTTACAAGAACTACTATAAACACCTCATCGATAGTTAGACTATGAGTCTACTACATTCTAACAACTTTTTCTTAAATCAAATATAAAGTTAAAGTTTCAACTGGGCCCAGGTATTCTCTCATACATTGTCCATGACATCGAATTCATTTCTATCTTCAGGATTTTGATGATCTTCTCCATTTCCATCTTCAGGATTTTCATGTTTATCTTCTGGCTTTATCATAAAATCTTTCACAACATTGCCTATATTTCCGCATACCAACATGACAAAGGCAATCCAAAAATTATAATCCGTCCAGATATTATCAGGGTCAGCCATCAGTAGTGGCAATACTGAGTATTCGATGAGGCCATAGCAAATGTATTCACACACTATTATTTTCCATAATACTTTTTGCATGCAGATTTCACAACATTTGAGCACAATACTGATAACGAGTGGGATCAAAAAATATAATTCGTTTTTGAATGGTCCATATGTTTTTAGGAATATTGAAACTACTAGTGAGACCAGCGTCACATATTGCAAGATTATAAGTCGCTTTTTCTTCCACCTTTTCCAGGCTAATGACCACCATTGTTTTTCGAGAAAAGTACCTTCAAGTTGAGTTCCATCTGAAGGGGTGTTCCAAATTAACACAATGAATAAAGAAATACCGCCCCCCATCAACAGATACGTTGGAAAATTCCTCCAACAATGTATACTTAGTTCATTTTTCCAAGAGCAATGCCACAATGCCATTGATATTAATTGCTGAGAAAGGAATGAAACAATTGCATTTGTACTCTTGTGCGTTGCTGATTCTGTTCCAACTTTTGTCAGATAATTCTCGAGCCGGAGCATAATACAGGTTATGAAACAAGCACCTAAATAAACTACAAGACCAATTACAAATGGCTTCGTCAAATGTATAGTTTTGTCATACTGTTTGTACGCCATCGCAAACAATCCACATACAATCAGGGAAGCCAAAATGGTTTTTAAGAATTTAATTTTCGCATATTTTTCCGCCCAATTCCATTTAAAACGGAAGAATCCTGGATGGTCTGTTTCGTTCGGTGGGTTTGGTGGGTTTGGTGGGTTCCGTGGGTTCGCAGCCCTTACCTCCCGTTGATCCCGTTCTTGTTGTATACCTTCTTGTTGTATACCTTCTTGTTGTATACCTTCTTGTTGTATACCTTCTTGTTGTATACCTTCTTGTTGTATACCTTCTTGTTGTATACCTTCTTGTTGTATACCTTCTTGTTGTATACCTTCTTGTTGTATACCTTCTTGTTGTATACCTTCTTGTTGTATACCTTCTTGTGTATACCTTCTTGTTGTATACCTTCTTGTTGTATACCTTCCTGATGTATACCTTCTTCTGTATACCTTCTTGTGTGACGTCTCACTTGAAGAATCATTTGTGGTTTTATCCTCTTCTTCATTATCTGATACCATACTTGGAGCTTTACCCGCCAGTGGTATGTGGCCATGTTTATCAGGAACTTTGTTCAGTGGGATCAGATGAGTCTCAGTATTAACAGGCAGTGAATCGTCGCTGTACAGGGGACCTTTCTTCATAATTGGGAGCTCAATGACTTCTCCTGCTGTCGTTATTACTTTGGCGCCAACTGGAACATACTTTCGATTATTAACGCCGCTGGGTGAAGTAGGATCATTCAAAGCACTACTGGATTCATTGGTGTTAGATGGAGGAAGTGGGGAAGGGCGAGTGGACTTCCTAAGTCTATGTGGTAAACCTGGCATAGTTTCCTGTGTATCTAATAAGTAAGAATTTGCAACCACAAAGAAACGCAGAATTGAAAAAGTTCAAGCATACAGGGGACACATAACCCTAGATTCCATTAGCACCAGCGGCCTACTCTCTTCTGTTTATATTAGTAAGATACACAGTTGAAGGTATATTTCTAACATCTCCTTCATATCTATTGAAAAGTACTCTTTCTCTCATCACCATATACGATCTGTCCCTTGTATTCCATTAAAATTTCACAGATCGTTTACGTTCCTCTCTTCATGATTAAGAGTAGTATCTTAGAAAGATGGTTGATTGCCCTTGACCACTGCTAATGTCCTCTTCAATCCCAATGGAATATCCCCATGGAATATCCCTATGGAATATCCTAATTGAATGTCCCTATGGAATATCCTAATTGAATAGCACTCTTAAGCACTGTTGATATCCTTGTTACATTCTCCATCTCTCTATTTATCCCACAGCACACACTGTGTAAATTGGACTGAATCGCTGCCTCATGCTCTCTGTAACCACATCCTCCTTGTTTACCCTCGCTTCACTTGTAGATATTTGCTCGTGGATAACGCGGCGTGTGTGTGATTTATCACATTTCAACACCACTTTCTTCGCAATGAAAGCTCTACAATTTACCTATAGTATATACTATAGTATCATAAGTGAATTCCCAGGCCTCCATCAAACAAATCTGGATCAACTTTTCTCAGATCTGGCAGCACCACCTCCCTTTTCATTTTTACCGCCAAAGGTGCTTTCATGAAGCCAGTGAAAGGCAAGTTCCATTTGCAGCACTATCTCTTGAAGGACCCAGGTGTTATCCTCGTCCTCCTCACGGACCTCCCAGATGCCCTTGTGCTTTCCAACCTCCTTTCCAACCTCCTTTCCAACCTCCTCCATTTTCTTTGTCCAGGAGAAAGTATTATCTACATTATCCTAGAAGAGAAAGCAATATATGTATGTGGTGCAGAGCTTGAACAAGTCATGAAGCCAACTCAATCTTCCAAACCCTGTCCTCTGCTGCTTGTTGGCTTGAATTCAGAATAATCTTGGAAATTGGCAACCGAGTCAACAATTTGAACAACCTTCAACAAATCATTCTAGAGACCCCAGCCTTTTTCGTATTGTCCTTCTAGCTTCTAAACCAAAAGATCAAGCATTCAAATCCGATCTTTGGCTACTGTCAGATTCAACCAGAGTGAGGAAGACAGGTGGGGGTTGTTGTCGAAGATAGCTCTCTCACCATATTTATCCCTCCCAAGTTTAGTATGTTCCCATGCACAGCCAGATTCTTTCATTTGTATCCGCTGGCCATGAGAGAATCAATGATGTATATATTTGTGAAGAAATTCTCGCCATATTGGAGACAAATTCTTTTAAGAGATACACACCCAGTTCTACGTGACCTTAGAATCCCGGAAGAAGAAGTTTGCAGCAGATTGACAATGTATCATCCTAATATTTCCTGAACCTGTTAGGCTTTGCACGTAGCGTTAGACTAAGGAAGTAAACTATAGGAAGGCTAACATGGGTACTATTTATAGTACACAGACAAGGCTTATCAGGAACGTAGAGATGAGCTCTAGCAGCTGTCCACGTAACCAAGGATCTACCCTACGGGATATCCCTAACAGAACCGCTAATTTCAAACTAGTCAAATAAGAAGGGGCTAATGAATAAATATAATTAGGGGGTTTTTATGTATATACATTCAAAGAGCACATTGGAAAAGGGGAATATTCAGGAACTGTAAAGAGAAATATCATTGTCAGTTAAATAGCTTACTTGCTTAGATTAATAACTGGAGTTCCGTCGAACTTTCTGTCCTTTATTAACATTCTTTTTACTTTTTATTCACATTTTTGTGCACTCTAGTCAGACGTTTGTTTACTTCACACATTTATTGTGGACAACTAATTGTCATATTGTTGAAACTTATCAGATTCATACAGATTGAAGAAGAAAATGGGCATCAAAAATACCAAAAGTAGATTTATTGCTGATAAAGTGGAATGAACCAAAACGATGGAGGAATGGATAATAGTGGAAGTATACCCTCATGTTATTCGATATTCCAGGCCAAGGAAATGAACTATTGGTTCAAACCGGGAACACAAAATTAATAGAAATGGCTGCAAAAAAAGACCATATATACAGGATGCGAATTTTAAGTAATTTGGAACCACTTTTTCTTACTTAAAAACTCAACTCCTTGTATGTCAACCTTACTTTTTGTTTGAATCATTTGTGTACCGCCTTGATTCATGAGTTGGACTTGGCGATTCTCAAATTGATCTCCCATAGAAGCTTGTAATTTGCTTTGGACAATTTTTTGTTCACTCTTGTTTTTCCATCCACCTTAATGGTACATTTAATTCAAGACTTTCCTTAAAGATACCTCAACTTGTCGCCTTTATGGATGGCTCTGCGGCACTAAGCTTGAACTAGGACATTGTACGCTTTAATAACTTGTAGCGACACTCCTAATAGAAAAACAAGTAAATCCTTCGAGGCCCCTCCGTAATTGAGATAGTAAGAGATATGTTAGGATATACTCCCTTCCTGTATAAGATTATCCTTAGTTACATTGATAATTGCTAGAGCTCATCTCTACGTTCCTGCTAAGCCTCATTTGGGTACTATTTATATAGTCCCCATGTTAGCCTCCTATAGCTTACTTCCTTAGTCTAATATACACTACTAATCTACACCCATAGCCTAACGCTACGTGCAAGCCTAACAAGGTACTTAATAATGTGACTTTCTACTATTTTACTTGAACGATTCAATTTATTGTTTTGAGTGGAATATACATAACTACTCCTAAAAAGCACCAAACCTCTTTTGGGAGTAACTCTTACATATTATACGTTAACGTCAAATACTTAGTGTCCAAAGCGAGAAAGTTTATCTTACATTCTCCTATACATGTTATTAGGCGTGAAAATGCCACCAACAGCCAACAGCCCTCAACATGTGTGCAAATTGATCTCAAACGAATTATACACCCTGGTCACTGCGTCTCAGTCTGCCTTCTCTAGGTAACAGGCTCTCTTTAAGCTTTTGTTTATTCCAAAGTTGAGGTCCAAGACAAGAGTCATTGAAGTCCCTCAATATATACTGATTTACGGAAGAGTGAGTGCGAAGCACGAACAGTAATAGTTTAGTATGAGACCTCGGTAATATCGGAAATAATATACATGAGACTTTACTTTTTATTTCTCGGGAATATCGGGAATAGAAGTGGGTGGTAGAGATAATAAATAAGAGTTAAGAGTCAAGAATGAACAAGCATATGTTAGTCAAATACAAGTTATAATATAGTTCTATAATTACTATATAATGGCCAACACAATTTCAATCAATAATGAAATTCAATAACATTTGGAGAGTATAGTGATGAAAAGTTATCAAGTCAGTTTGTGGCTAGAAAATTGTTGTGTTTTGAATTTGGTTCTATCAACGTTAGTATCAATGATTGGTTTGGAAAGGCGGTTAGTAATAGTACACTTCTAAGACCGTTACAATTTTGAGACTTGACGGAATTAACATAAAAATCCTCAAAATGAGCATATTTCGAACTTGGTGGTATATCCAGAGATTGAAATTTCCCAAATCTCTATAGTCTTTAGATTTATACCTCGGACTGGAAATATTCTACATCTAATGAGCTTAATTTCTTGAGTTTTTGAGTTTGAGTGTGTAAAGTTGAGTTAGTTTTTTTTAACTCAATGATATGTAAGTATAATTATACAAATCTATTAGTGAAGTTTGACTTAGGGTAGATCCCTAACAATTATTTGAATCTGAATTTATTCGTACCTCGGAATAGAAATCAGAAATATTAATACCATTGGAAATTAATTTTCAAACCAGCCTCTTCGCTCGTAACTACTGAGCAAACCTTCGGCTTGTATGTCAAATGGAATCTTCTTACAAGGTTTCTCAAGTCCAAGGGAAGCCGGACTCAGGAAACCATCACACACGGTGAGTCTGGGAGCAGGTTTCAGGGAGAATCCGATCAAATGACCTATACATCATTTGATTCAAATGAGAGTTTTGTTGTGATCATTTTTGGCGGGTTTGGAATGCTCAATAAGTTGGATTCTTACCACAGCAAAAATGGTATACAATTGGCTATTTTGCAGCAATCCCAAGGGTCAAGTAGAAGAAAACATGCTCGCAAGTTTCTCCGTGAACGCCTCTTATATAGCCAAAGAGCATTGGCAAATGTCTAAATATGAAACATGTGGTAGAAAGAGTTGATTTTTTATACTTTTCATTTGGTGTATTTCATTGATTGTGAAGTTTTATGGACTTGTATGTGGAACTGTGACACCCAGATGTCTGTTTATCTTTTGTTCTCTTCAAGTCTATTCTTGTTTGTATGAATATTAGAAGGATGGAGTAGATGAGTTTGTAGAAGTATTAGGTGGTTAGAGGAATAGAGAAACTTATTTTTAAGCGGTGGGAGTTATCTATGTTCCCGGAGAAACCGTTAACTTGGTTTTAAACCAGATGTGAAATTGCAGTTTCAGGTGCATTGTGAGGTGTGATTACTAAGTGAAGATGATTTTTCAAGTTGCGGAGAGGGAAAGTGATCAGAGAAATCGATGAAAAGTAGGTTTTTGACTTGACAATAAATAAAACAAATTACAATTAAGAATATTAATAATAAAAATAAAGGTAAGTAAGTGAAAGGAGAAATAGAAGTAGAAGTAAGTAGATTAGTAGCTCAAATAGATAAGTAATTAAGTAGCTCAGTATATTGCTCAGTATATTGCTCAGTATATTGCTCAGTATATTGCTCATGTCAGTAGCTAGTCACAGTAGAAATAACTAGATCAAAGTAAAGTACACTACACCTCTAGCATGCTCTACTATCATCTCTAAACCAATTTCTGGCTTTTCGCAACCAATTTGATTTTTTTGTTGCTCTATTTTACGTTTTTGCTACTTTACCTATTTAGGCTTTTTTTATCTTAGGCTTTTTTACCCGCCTCGGTCTAACAAGTGGCCCCTCCGCAATGTGGCCTTAATCCTCGGGATACTCAAATAGGAAGGCAGGCAATATATCAGCAGTAAGGCCATTACATAAGCCTGGCCCTTTTCACATGAGAGGGGGGATCTCCTATTGCAGTTGGATTGTATTGTGAAAATTGACCCCATAGTTGAAATATAAAAGGGAATAGAAATTACAATGTTTTTTTTTTTTGATTTAGATTTTTCCAATAGTTTTTTTAAATAACCTAACCAAACTACAATATGTCTTCTGTTCTTGCTGATGGATTTAACGCCTCCCCATTTTTTGAATTGTTGGAATCGAGTCTTAAAGACGAATCCATCAAGAAGAAGAGCATCAAAGGAGTCAATGCTGTTCTTGTGATCACCTTGAAGAGCAAGGAAGGCAAGGATCAATCCTGGGTCTTGGACTTGAAGAAGGAAGGCTCTGTTAAGAAGCTTGAAGGTGCTGCTCCAAAGAACGATGTCCAATTGTTGTTGAGTGATGCTGACTTTGTCAAGCTTGCCAATGGTAAAGCTAACGGTCAAAAGTTGTTTATGAACGGGAAGTTGAAGGTCAAGGGTAACATGATGAAGGCCACTGCCATTGAGTCCGTCTTCAAGTCTATCGATCCTAAAGCCAAGTTGTAAGTGTACTATACAAAGCGGGCTTTGCTTATCGTATAATTTATGAAAAATATTAAATGAGTAGGAATATGAAATAGGAATATGAAATTTGATTTGATTGAATGTAGGACAGATTATTTGAATAGTGGAAATACAAGAGCACAGAGTAATATAGTACAGACAACAAGTGATTTGTAGATAAAAATGCCAAGATTTAGAAATACAATTTTCATTCTCTCTCTCACAGAAAATTGGCATGTGAATTTCCATTAGTACTTGAAGTGGACCGTGAAAATGGAGAATGTTTCAATTCACCAATAGGCATGGTCAAATAATTCCCTATCAATTTGATACTCGAAAATCCGTTTCAAGCTTGTCTAGTAACAAGAGTTTATTAACAGAAGATTGAAATGGGAAATTTGCATGAGTTCAATTCGAAAGTAAACTATAGAGACCCTCTACCTGGATCTGTTGTATCTATATATGTATATCTACATTTTGCGGTGGGTATACTGCATCCAAAATCATTTGCCATTTAATCACTGTGGATTTTAAATTGCGAGGTTCCCAAGTTATATCTTCGGAGCTTTAGTCTTCAAGTTCTATCTGTTTAGTTCCAAGTGTCTTTATTTTCATTAAGTTTTAAAGTTTTTATTGAAACTTTTCTTAACCCCCTACCCCTTAAAAATGATACCCTTAAAATTGATTCCCTTAAAAATGATTCGTAATTAGGAAGAGTAAGAGAAATGTGCCTCTATTAATCTGAATAGTTTAAAACACACCGAGTCGAAGGTATTCGTTTTTGCAAACTTTCGGTTTATGAAGCTACGAGGACCCAGTAGTTGTTTTCTTTTAGCCTAACTAACAGCTATAGTTGAAAGAATAAAGGCTGTACTTACCCTTTAATTCTTTCTTCACTGAAACTTCTATCTTCTGTTTCCTTATCAACGTGTTTCCTTATCAACATGTTTCCTCATCAACATGTTTTAATCAAAATCAACTCAACATCAAGTAACCAAGTAATCAAGTAATCAAGTAATCAAGTAATCAAAAACAGTGATCAGCTCAAAATAGTAATAATAATCAAGTTAATTGAAAAACCAAGTTATCAGTTTAAAATTCATTCACCAAAAATTGAACCAAAAATCTCAAAATCACCAAATCACCAAATCAATTTAATCCTCCACCACACTAATATGACGTCAATCTACGCGGACCCCACGTTCAATCCCTCGCTCTACCTTTCAACACTCTTCCAAACGATCCAATCGCAATCGCAAAGCCCTCCCTACTCCCATTCCTCCCTCGCTGTGCTTTCCAGCGACATCGCCACGCTCACGTCCCACCTCGACTACCACACCAGCGACGTGTCCTCGCAGCTCAAGCTGCGTCTCGAGACGCTCGACAAGTCCAACAAGGAGATGGGCGACTCCGGTTCGCGGTTACAGTACCAGGTGGGTATTCTTCTGCACGCTATCACCACGTTACAGAGTGAACTCGAGCAGGTGGACGCTGACTTTGCCGGATTGGAGGACGAGGCGTCCCAGCAGGTGATTTCCTCCTTGGTGCAGTTGAAACTCGTCAAGACTCGCATTCGCCTGGTGTTGCAGGTGTTCACGTATATAGCGGAGTTGCTCCAGGACGAGTCTGCGGTTTCCTTGGACGACTTTGAGGCGCTGCTTGATCGCGTTAGAGGGGTGGGTTTTGAGGGCCTGGACAAGATTAGGGAGTTGTCGGGGTTGTTTAGGGGAACGAGGTTTCACGGGGGGTTTGAGGGGTTTATAAGGGATATGAAGATATGAAGATATGAAGATATGAGCGAAGCGAATATCTGAATATCTGAATATCTGAATATCCCGAAGATATGAGCGAAGCGAATATCTGAATATCTGAATATCTGAATATCCCGAAGATATGAGCGAAGCGAATATCTGAATTTATGGCTATCCGAATTTATGACTATCCGAATTTATTGGTATGTGAATTTATTAATATCTTAATATGTGAATTTATTAGTATGTGAATTTATTAGTATGTGAATTCATGACTATGTGAATTTCCGATTTATATCTGAAATTATGAGTGTTAGATGTGAATTTCCGAATATTTGAAGTGGATTTCTGAATACGTGAATTATTAATCTGAAAACAATTCCCATTTGAGGCGGATACGTCTTATGTTATCGGATGTATGTGATCTGAGGTCTTAAATCCTTTATTTTCAATTATTGAGGTGAAGATTGATAGTGTGTTCTGTTGTGATTGATATTGAATTTGATAATTCCAGAATATCAATATATACATCTATTACTAGATATTGCCTTCAGATTACCGGAATATGCTAGTTGTTGCATTTAAGATGTATAATCAGAAAAGTTAGGTATAGTAATTTGCAGGTCAAGTCTGCAGATCTAGACTTTTTGTGAATCTGTAGAGAACTGCTATTGGTAGAACTACAAGAACTACGAGCGAAGCGAGTAGTTCTTAAGAGAGTGAAGAACTATGAGAATCTCTTGATATCAATCAATAGTCAATTAGTTTATATGATTGGTATTCTATTCAAGTCGGTACTACAATTGAAGGGGATACGAGAATGGAATGTGATTCTAACTATGAATAGAACAATTTAAGTTAATTGAATCATCGAGTGATACAAGTGATCTGAGAAATTACAGCAGACAAACCAAAAAATAAATAAATAGAAAATAGCAAGATAGCTCTTGCTCTCTTTCAACTTGGATATTCAAAAAATACATTCAACTATCTGACTATTTCTTGATATTTATTTATCAAACATTAACAAACTTCAGAGTAAACAGCTTATCAAACATTAACAAGCTTAAAACAAGCTTCAGAGTAAACAGCTTATTTATCAGACTACACAGCTTATCAGAAACAAGTTTATACAAACAAACTTCAGACTAAACAAGCTACTCGCTTCGCTCGTAGCTTGCTCTACACCCAGTCAAATTAACCTATTATTACTACAAACCTAAACCTTTTCCTCCGCCAGCTCCAAGTCCCTGTTCCTCCTCTCCTCTCTATTCTTCTTGCTCAAAAACTCAAAGCCAACGTAATAGATAAACACGTTGAACGCCTTCGTAGGGAACAAGCCCGCGACCCAGTGGTCCGGGATTATTCGAAGAATCACCCCGGCGGGCACACTGAGAAACCCACAAATGAGCGCAGTGGCCCACATTGGACCCGTTTGTCTGGCAATACTAAACGCAGTACCCCCGACAAACATAATCAAAACCTGGCACCCGCCAATGATGGCCGCAATGGCCAAAAAGTACCAGTTGCGGAACAAGTGCTGGAAAAAGTTCAAGTTGTTCATGGTGAGCCGCTCGCGAACCAGACGGATCCCATCCGCCTCGTCCAACTTCCTCGTGACAAACAACTTCCAAAACTGCAACCACACAAACGTGTTGAACGTCATGGCATCCATCTGCTTGTCCTGGTGGTTATCATTATCGTGGCTGCCGAAAAAGATGTTGGGTCCGGCAAAGTGCAAGACAAACGTGACAATGAGCTGGGTCATGGATTGGCCAAGAATCATCTTCCACATCGACACCGAGATGAGAGGCGCGTGGCGGCCCGCAGGCGGCCTGTCCAAGAACGAGTCGTCGGGCTTATCGGTGGCCAACGCGAGCGCAGCCAAGGTATCCATGATCAAGTTGACCCACAACAACTGCACAGCCGTCAACACGGACTGTGTTTCCGACGAGGCTATCGCAGACACAAACGTGAGCACACACGCAGTGATATTCACCGTCAACTGGAACTGGATAAACTTCTTGATCGACGAGGCAACAGTACGGCCCCACTTGATCGCCTGCACAATGTCGCTAAAGTCGTCCGTCATCAAAATGATATCTGACGCTTCTCTGGCAACCTCGGTTCCTGCAATTCCCATCGAGAACCCCACGTCTGCGAGCTTCAAGGCGGGCGCGTCATTAGTACCATCCCCAGTCACAGCTACAACCTCACCAGCCTCCTTCAACGTCTGCACCAAGATCCGCTTGTCCTCGGGCGAAGACCGTGCCAACACCTTCAAGCCGGGCGCAATGCGGCGACGCTCCTTGTCCAGCAACGCGCGGAACTGCGGGCCCTCCATGAACGCAAACTCGTTGGTCAAGTCGTCCGGCGTGAGAATGTTGCACCCCTGCGAAATCGCCTTGGCCGTGATCAAGTTGTCCCCCGTGAGCATCTTCACCTGGACACCTGCACGCTTACACGTCTGCACGGCCTCAGCCACGCCCTGCTTGAGCGGGTCCTGGATCCCCACAATCATGTCGAGAACCAAGTCCCTGGCCACAAGCAACAGCGGGTCAGCCTCGGCGCCCGACGCCTCGCTGAGAAGCTCCACGGGCGGCCAGCTCTCCACGGCATAGTCCATGTGCACCAACGCAATGGCACGCAACGCATCGTGCGTGTACTCGTCAATCTTGTTCAAGTTGAGGTCGCGGAGGCTGCGGTTTAAATTCACCAACTCGCCCTCGCTATTGTATTGGTACCCACAGTGCTTAAACAAAATCTCGGCTGCACCCTTGGCGTAGAAACGGAATAACCCAGGAGACACCTGCATCACCATCCCGGACCACTTGCGCTCACTCTCAAACGGAACAACCTGTACAACCAGCGACTGGTTCGCCACACGCTGCTTCTCGAGCGACTGCAGCGCAAAGAGATTGAGCTTGGACTGCGCGAGAATGAGCAACGCAGATTCCGTCTTGTTGCCGAGAAACGGCTCGCTCATCGTGAGAAAGTCCTCCGCCTTGGCTTGAGGTTCCTGCTTGCGCACCATCTTCATGATAAAGTTCTGCTGCTTGGGTCTTTGCTTGAGCTGCTCGAGCTTCTCCGGGTTGTAGTCAGCATTGTTGAACGCAGTCGAGTTGGATATAATGTTGGTAGTGATGAGTTCATGACAGGGAGAGGGGAGATCCAACGTTTCAGTCATCTCCACGAGCTCGCTCTGGTTGGCAGAAACACCGTGGTATGCACGCGTAACACGCATCTTGTTCTCGGTAAGCGTACCGGTTTTATCAGAACAGATAAACGTGGCGCCCCCCATGGTTTCACAGGATTTCAACACACGCACCAAGTTCCCATTCTTGGCCATTCTCGTCGTGGCAAACGCAAGCGCAAGCGTCACGGCAAGCGGCAACCCTTCGGGAATCGCCACAACCACAATCGTGATCGCCGTGATAAGAATATCCACAAACTTCTTCCCCTTTTCTGCGCTGGGAATATCGTTAAACTTACCGTTTGGAGCCAAGTTGACCCCGAAACGGATCAACAAGATAAAGAAAAGAAGCAAAGCAGCGAGAAACCCATACTTGGAAATCCCTTCAGCCAAGTCGTTCAAACGGTCAGTCAAAGGCGTGGACTCGGGCTCCACGTTAAGAGCCATCATGGTTCTTCCGTGCATCGAGTTTTCCCCAACGGCAGTGACAATGGCATTTCCCAAGCCCGCCATGATCTTGGACCCAGAGATAAGAAATGGGTCCTTGATGAGGTAGTCCACCTCCTTGGTTTCCGACTGGTAGTACTCATCCATGGCCACGTGGACAGGAACCTTTCGAATGGAATCGGATTCCCCTGTAACGGTGGACTCGTCACTTTCCAACTCACCCTGGTAGAGCACACAGTCCACGGGAACAATGTCACCCGTCAGCAAGGTGAGGATATCCCCGACACAAACGTCGTAGATGGAAATCATGTGCTGTTCACCGTTACGAATCACAATAAGCTCTCTATCCTCCTTCTTAGCATTCAACTTGGCAAACTGACGCTCCTTCTGGTAGTCATTTCCTGCACCAACAAGAACAACAATGATAATGGCCACAAGAATGGCCACCCCTTCGACCCAGTCAACCTTGGGTAAAGCCTTGCCCTCGTCGTCGTAAAACGTGCCCTGGCCAAAGGTCTCATACAACCCAAGTGAAAGCGACACCACGGCAGCTACAGAAAGCACAATCAACACGGTATCCTTCATGGCTTCAAAACAGAGCCTGAAAAACGACTTGGCCACTTTTAAAGGAAGCCTATTGGCCCCAAACGCAGCCTTTCTCTGGGACAAGTCAAACTCGTCAAAAGCGCTCAATCCTAGTGGGACTTGAACTTGAAGCTTAGCAAGCAACAGCGGGAAGCCGCCGAGATGATCAAGCACAAGAAGCGACTTGGGATCGTGGAGCGGGGCCAATTCCTGCGGCGTAATAGCAAAGTTTGTTTGTTTCTTCAGCTTGCGAGAGGTGATCTGGGAAGCAGAAGTCTGGATGGTTTGGATAGGGGGCTTTGCCGAGGACAAAGCTGAGCCATCCAAGGGTGTCACATTCAAGGCTTTATCATCACTGGTTAGGGGAGTGTTTGAGTTGACTGAAGAGGCATCGTCGTCAGCGGGCAGAGGCGGCACGAGATGGTTTGGCATGGATTTAAAAGGTGTGTATAGGGGTGTTTTATATTATGGAAGGGTAAGATATGTTTCTATGACAGGTTTTTCTAACAGTTTTATAAGTTCTATGACAAATTCGGAAGTAGTGTAAATATTCTCCAATTTAAAATATTCTGCAAGCTAAATATTCGGTAGCAATATCTGCTGCCACGCCCGTGATATATACGTTTTTTAGTGATAAGGCGCTGAGCAAATCGGGGCTGTGTAGCATCCTGCAGTTAGTCATCGCGGGTTGTGAGAGGCGCTGAGGACGGGGGAGAGAAGGCAAGGGAAGGATAGCAAGGGGAAGGGCAAGGCAGAAGCTGGCTCGAGGCTGAGGACCATCAATACACACCACACGAACACGTTCTTGGCGGTGCCTTGGGAGTGGGTGGCTTCAGCCGCGGGGGCTGTGTAAGGGTTTTTTTGAATGTAGCGTTGCACTGAGAGTTCTTGTGCAGAATACGAAGCACGATGGTTTGGAGATCGGAGATGTCAGAGGGAGGATGACAGGGAATAATAAAGGATGACAGATGACAAATGGTTGCGAAATCGATGACTTGGGGGGTGGCAAATCGATGGCAGGACTACTCTCATGCTCTTACACCGACAGATACCGACAGATACCGACAGAATGCCAATCCCTCGTCATCTCTGCATATCCTTATTCCACTACTAAACAATCGATACTAAACAATCGCTACTAAACAATCGCAATTCTCGCTACTAAATTCTCGTTATCACAGGCTCAATGCCTAAATTACGGGCTAATCCTCTTGGTCAAATGGCTATTAAGTCGCCATATCTACTAACCACAAACAAGAATAGCCCTGTCTGCTGCTCATAATACAATGGAATCCACACTACACAGAATGTGATTTTAACACAATATAATACGGAAGAAACCAATTACAAAATAAAAAACCCAATACAAAAAAACTATACAAAGTGGCTACAAAATAACTCAATAGAAAATACAATACCTACAAATTACAAAACCCAAAACCCAATACAAATTACAAAACTCAATACAAAACTCAATACAAAACTCAATACAAAACTCAATACAAACTCAATACAGAATTCAATAAAAAATTCATCAGAATTTCTTTCCTCGGTATCTGCACTGGCTACTGACGACATGCAAAGCTCCCCCCACACAACAAACCAACCCAAGTTGCCACAGATCCCAATTCTCTGACTCATTCCGCTCTCAACCCAACCGCCACCACAAAATACTTCTAAAGCTCCGCCAACATTGCTGCTTGTGTGGCTGCAACTTTAGTTAACTTTGCTGCCAATAAAAAGAAATACAATAGCAGTATTGTTATCTGACATGAGATTGCCAATTAGGACTGGGTTGCTCCACACTGTATATGCTACCGATATGCAACTGCTCTATTCTACACGAGGCATCGCCTATCTGCTAGCCATCACCCAATACATCAATACCGCCTTTATCCGAACCATGATCCTTTGCGTGTTCGTTCTGCACTAACAAAACGGCCTTGTTAATAAGACAATGGGGGTGTAGGAACAACACCTCAAATGCGCTAAACACCGCTACCGGAGAGCCTAAAGGGTTCACTGAGGCTTAGCTGTGGTGATAATTTTTACAAACAAGCGGGGTTGCAAGGATTTGGCTATAACTTTACAATGACTGGTCACTATAACATGTCCTGCCAGTGCTTGGTTTCAGAATGACACAAGTGCCAAGGCGGTTCTAGTCTGTTATATCTCGATACATACATTAATTTTGCTGATCCGTTTCTCACATAACTTTATTTTCCATACATAACAAGTTTTTTTTATTTAAAAAAAAAACGAGCATGCTAACCTATATAGAAGCGGTCCAGTATAATCAAGTCTACAAAACCAACATAATCACCACTGTAGACGATCGGATTTTTGCGCCATTTCTCCTTTCGACATCCACGATAAAAGGACTTATTTAACCCGTTTTGTCATTGGAAACGCCCTGCTGGCCAAACGGTTAAGGCATCCGCCTCCTAAGCGGGAGACTCCGGGTTCGAGTCCCGGGTAGGGTTCTCTTTTTTTGAAGTTTTTTTAACACTAAATTTCTCTTGTTTATTGTTCAATTGCTTCGCCTTGTTTTAAATAACTACTTCGCCTTGTTGACTAATATCATTTAAATTAAAAAAAAGCAATATTTATTAGCATTATGGTTGCATATTTGGCTGCAAAAAAATTCCGAATTAGGAAATAACGATAGTGAAGCTGCAGGGAGGCTGAGTTAAGTATTATAGGAGATATTGATGGGAGATCTAGAGGTTTCGAGATAAGAGGCATTTTTTTCGTTAATTGATTACAATCTTCTGTGCGTTTTAAGATTTTGAAAGACATGTTTTAGCCGAAGTCCCAAAAATTTCATATTTTTCCGATTATTTCAGATGATTTGAAAACTGTACTTTAAAGTTTTCAAAGTTTTCTTTATTTTACGGTGTTTTTTCCTCCAATGAACAATTTTACCGAGAGATTCATAAAAGCCACCAAAGTTTGTTGGTGAGAATTTCAAAGCTTTTAAATTATGCTGTTTTTCGGCATGATCATACGCTTCGTGACGTGATTATTTCTCCTTAATTAAACTCCGACAGATAGGAAGTCCTTGTTAAGGATGAAATAAAAGTAATATGACAATGGAACTGATAGGATCTCCAGCTTACTTACCGGGTAATCCTATTTTACTATCGTATGATAACCATTTTCCTTTAAAGGTCAATGAGAAATCATACATACAATGTTAGGGACTTACCCCTATTACTACTCTATTACTAATTGGGCTACTCCTTGATTAGACTACAGCTCATCTCTACCTTCTTACGCTAAGCCTCCTTGAGCACATGTTACCCTTTATATAGCTGACCTAGCTAGTCAGCGCTGCTAGTAAGCCTAACATACAATCACATTAGAACCTCATTAGGTTAGCTAAACCCAGACTAACATATCTGATATTCCGGCTAATTCATTAGTAAACACTATCGATCATTGCACACATTTAGAAACCAAAAGACGTGCCATATTCACATTCTTGTATTTAGTCTGTCCATATTAATCTACGACAATAATCGAAATTACACGAAAGCAATGAAATCAAGATAAAGCTGATTGGGCAGAGATTAAGTCCATTGGGAATGTACTTCTAGAAATGACTACATATATATGTTCTAATCACAGAACAATGCTGTTTAGTTTGCGAATTGTTAGTGCATTTCGCTATAGGTTATGCATAGTTTATTCCATTACATACACTAGTTCTCTCATCCCTGAGTAGTAGTCCTTTTAATATTTTTTATCTTAAAGTTGCCTGTTGTTAGTTACTCTCCAATTCTAAAACCCGAAATCAAACGCACTCATATCGGGCTCTTCAAACATAACCTGTGGGGGCGCAACCTTTTCTTCCTTTGGCTCTAACCTAGCCTTCACTTTCTGAACGTTTTCCACGCTGAATGTCCAGTTTCTTAACAAAATCAACGACAAGTAATCGCAGCCCATTCTGCTGTAAATCCCCGAAACCTTAACCAAGAACTCAAACTCCCTCTTGCTTCTTTCATGTGTGGCCTGCACTTTATTTCTCAATCCTTGATACAATACAACCAAGAGAGGATCGTCCTTCAAAAAATGCACAACCTTGTCCTGGTGGGACTTGTCAATACTAGGGAACATTTCGTGAGGATCACACACCAACGCATCCAATGACTGCTCCCGCTTGCCCTGCTCGTGGAATATCCAGCTCGCGGACCACTTGTCGTTGTCGTCCACAGCAACCTGGGCGAGTTTCGTTTCCAAGAGCTCGCCCAAATACGCCGGATCGTACAACTTGGCGATGGCCACGGCCAAGGGGAGATCGCCCATTTTGACCAACACCATACAGCAGTCCTTGATGGACCCGCTGAGCAAGAAGAAGTACGCCGCGTCGATGTAGCGGTGCTTTCCGAGAAGCACAAACGCATTCTTATTTGCAGCCAAACTCCATCTGCGCTCCGTAAAGTCGTTTTTGAGGAACTTGACGATTTTGTCCCTTTCCGTGGAGTGGCAGAGCTTCCAGAGCTCGATAAGCATCTGCTTCTTGCCCAACGCCACGTAAAAGAGCGACATCACGCCCGCAGGGTCCCGCAGGTCCGCGTACTCGTTCTGGCACGCTCTTTCCACGAGCAGCGCTAGTTTCTCTGTGTCGCACCAGAACATCGCACGCACACGGTGCAAGTGGTCCCAGCGCAAGTTGCTCATTCCCACGCTCTCCACCACGATGTTCACCAACATGTCGTTGTTGGCCGAGTGCACGGCCCAGCTCACGTCCCGCATGGTCAAGTGCCTACGGCGCGGAGCCAGCTGGTACAAGCGCCACGCGGCCAAGAAACGCAACCCATTGGCGTCAAGCAACGCCCGGTACTTGGTACAGTAGAGCACCACGCTTATGGCCAGGAGAAGCGTCGATTGCTGGTGGCGCGTGAGCAACGGGAGCGTGGTCTTGGTAAGTCTTTCCAGGAGGAGTTCTGCAAGGTGTGCGTTAAAAGTGGAAAAGAGGTTAAACGAAGAATCCTCTTGCTGAGTGATATTCACAGCGGACGATATTCTCGACGCCATTCTCAACTTGTGGCCATCCAACACTTCTCCAGAGATGTCCAAATCCCATGTAATCTCGCAGTCCTCTCTTAACACCTCAAACAACCGCACCAACACGCGCTCGGCCAACTCCATCTGGTCCATGAAAACGCACTGGATGAGAAACTGCGGGTGGTACAAGGGCAACGGCCCGTTCAAGATGCGCGCCAAGTAGTTCATGTCAAACACGTGCTGCTGCAACGCCTCGTACTCGTTGTTCTTGGTGTACCCAATCACCAACTCGCGGAGCTTCTCGTCCACCACAGAAACGCCGCCCGTGTCGAGCTGCACCCACTTGTCTGCAATGAACATCTGGTTGCCGCTGCCCACCACCAAGAACCCGTCGATCCACACCATCCCACCGATTTCGTGCGTGGTGTAGTCCGAGATGTCCAACCGCTTGATACGTGCAAAGTTGGGAATGTGCTTGGTGTAGTCGTAGCGCATCTGCGTGTACTGGAAGATCTCGCGCTCAAAGCCGATCGAGAGAATGCAGTTGTCTGCTTCAAGAAAGTTCCACTTGAGGAACCGCACGGGCGCATGGAGCGTTTCCTCGTACTCCAAGGCGTTTGACTTCATGTCCCAGATGGTGAGTTTGGTTTGGCTCGAGTCCACTATGGCCACCTTGTGTTTGGTGAACTGGAGGAGCGACGCGTTGCTGATGAATGTGTTTAGCAGGTACGTGGATGTTAGCGTGGCGTCATTGTCTATGGTGTACACGTTGAACTGGCCGTTTTTGTCCATGGCAGACACAAAGTGCTGGAAACTGTCCACGATCCACGAGTCAAAATGGATCGAGTTCGGCACGGGCGAGATGGTAAAGTTGGAAATACGGAAAATAAGGGTTTTGGAACGGAAAACAGCTATAGCTAGGTGGTCATCGCCAGTTCCAGGATTCACTACAAAACTGCGAGGCTCCTCGTCAATCTCAACGCCAAACCAGCCTATCTGCTTGCCTACATACTCCGAGGAATCAAGCAAGCTGATTCCCTCTCGGGTCAAACAAATCACATAATGCTTGTCCATGTAGTCCCACACTATGGCCCCCAAAATCGGCTGCTTCTGCCTCACGATGCAGAACTTGTTAAGCAAGATATCCTTTTCGTTGACGTGGAACGGCCGCCAGAGGTAGTTGTGCTCGCCAAAGTTGGACACCAGGAGAAGCACCTGGCCCAGCGTGGACTTGACAAGCCTCCGGATGGACTTGGAGTGGCCCTGGTACTTGTGGACGAGTTTGATCTGCGCACGCTCGAGGTCCAAGAGATTGTAGCGCACGGTGTTTTTGGTGGTGTCGTGGATCATCAAGGTGCGTTTGTTGTTCCAGAGAAGAGGGCTGGGGATGTGGATGAGAGGCGAGCCGCTGTTGGGCGGCAAATGCGACGGGAACGTGTATTCCGGGAAGCTGTGTAGAGAAAACGGTTCATTTCCTGAGTAATCGCTGAACCGGATGTCATTTGGCGGACTGGCGGCTACGTTGCTCACCTTGACCAAGGAAAACTGTCTGTTTTTGAGCACAACCAAAAGCACATCGGCTTCTCCAGCGGGAACTACGGTCACTTCTGCTATCAAGCTGCTGTCAAAGTACCGCTTCAAGTCGAACTTGGCCCAGCACTTGATATGCGAGTGCCCGTTGAACTCGTAGCTCGCCCACACGTGCACCACGTGGTCACTGGTGAAGGTGTACACCACGCTGGAGCCGTCTTGGGCCTCGCGCGTGTGTATTTTCTCCACAAACGTGCCCTTTTCGTGCTTCAAGTAGAGCACCTCAAAGAGCGTATTTTCTCCGTAGCTGATTCTCGACCACACCTTGACCAAGTTGGAATAATCCTGGTTGGTCAGAATGATACTCGCGTTGGCCGAGGCCGCTATTCGCGACACCGGCGTGGACAGCGAGTGCCACCGCTTGACGTGTCTAAACACGAGGTCCAGTTCAGACTGGAAGATGTGAAAAATAGAGATTCCGGAACTGGTACCCACCAAAAGCTCCAATTCCTCGTGGGCCCACTGCAAGCACAACGGGGAAGCCACAGAAAAGTCCACGCATGTTTCCCACTGTGGTTTGGACATGTACTCGTTGACAGGCTTGTATATGTGCACCGAGGAGTCGGTGGCCACAGCAATCCACGCCGTCTGCGCGCAGATTTGAACGGCAATTGGGTCCGCGGGGAGGTAAATAGTCTGTAGGTGCTCGGATAGACGTACTGGCCCCAATTGTTTTGGCGTATTTGTCTGGGTAGTGATGATTAGGTTGTTTCCCGAGCCGTATGCTATGATGAGATGGTTGCGCCAGGTTTGGTGGTGTAGCGACTGGCTGGGCGCGTTGATGTCGCCGGGGATGAACGCGATGGTCATTGGCGGTGGATGGATGCAAAGGACTTTGTTTTGGAGTAAGAAGAACTTAGTGGTGTTCAAAAAGGTGCTAAATTTAAAAAAGGTTTGGTTGGAGACGTTTGTGTTATGTAATGCTGATGTAAGGGCAATTTGGGGGGTTAAGGGGGTTTTGGGGTTTTTTAGGTATTTTTGCATAAATTGCAAATTATCTTAATAAATATACAGAAAAAAAAAATCAAGTAAAATAAGTAAAAAACCAAGTAAAATAGCAAGTAAAATATTTATAGAATATATTTTATAGTAGAATGTGAGAGGGTGAATAAGCTCTTGATTGGTTGTGAGTCATGATTGGTTATATGTGAATTTATCAAGGTATTTACTGGGTTTATCAGAGTTACGATAGAAAGTCCGTGAAATCCTTTTCCTATAAGCTTTTATTATTCCTGGGATAATGCTTATGAAGGCTTGTTATGCTTTCAAGTTAAGATGGATAATCTACCTGTTTCAGATTCAATCTTTCATAGTGTTTTAAATGTTTATGCATACACCACTGATCTCTCGCTAACTCTTCGGAACACCAAATAGCCAATTACCTAGGATGATTGAAAGTATTTGAACATCCCTCACAACAATTTGGACGCCATCCCATATTCGTTTCCACTAGTCGCTTATTGACCTCATCTCATGAGACAATGCCAAAAACACCAGAACCATCCCAAAACAGATCTTCAGGAAATTCAAGATATTTTGAATATTCTAGATATTTTGAATTTTCTAGAAGATCAATCCACAAAGCTACAACGGTTTGAGTTACGTGACAACATTTACAGGTTGCATGTGATATATATTCCATGTTACAACTTTCAAGTAAGCAAAGGGCATAATGACCATACTGGTTATTCCTTCATAGGTTCATTTCTACAGATCTTGATTAGTCCTTGGTTACTTTTACCTGTTTTCATCTGTCTGGATCAAGTTCGAGAAGTACTGTATGTACCAAAGGGTACATACCAGGATATACATGAGTTTCTAATATAAGAATTCGTATTTTGGACGGCGTTTTCCCCTCCCTTTTGAAGTGTAATTTCCCTTAGTGTAATATTCTTAGTACATTTTTAGTATTCTGTAAATGTGTGAATTTTGTAAATGTGTGAATTCTGTTAGTGTAAGTATTCTGTTAGTGTAAGTAAGTATTCTGTTAGTGTAAGTATTCTATTAGTGTAAGTATTCTAACAATGTAAGTATTCTAACAATGTATTCTTAGTGTATATATTCTGTTATTTTTAGCATTCTACTTTTGCAGCCATTCTTAGTTTGCATTCAGTAAGTGAATTCTATTCTTTTCTCTGTTGCTTTAAGAAGCAAGGAATACCGGGGTTATTTGTTACTTTGCCTCGGCGATATCAGTCAAAGGTTCACATTGTGTTTATGTTTCAGTGTCACATTGTGTTTAGGTTTCAGTACCACATAATTTCTCTACTACATAATTCCTTTTAATGATTGCACAACCTGAATATAAAATTTTCACTCTATATTTATCTTCCGAGAACTCCGAAGATCTCGAGGTGGTGAAAAGCGCATTATAATTCTTGATAGAGAACTTCCTTTGCTCTCTTCGTGGATCTATGTGAGAATTCGTTTCTCCATTAGTAGCAGGAAATGGAGAAAATATAGGAAATATTTTTTGAAGATTAGAATTTCCTAAGATATACTTATCAAATGGATCAGACAATGCCCCTACATTAGAACGTTTCTGACTTTTCTATTAGCCCGTTTGCTTCATATATACTGTTAGCATTAATATATATCACGTGCAATATGCACACGCGACCAAAATACAACCATCTCCAACCAGAAGGCCCAAACTGCAACAAGATAGCACCTCCAATACTAAACCTTCCAACACTATCTACATCATGGGAGCTAGGTAAGCATGCTCAACTGTACCACTTTTTTCCAGCATACTAACCACACAGTTGCACCGACCAAAAGAAAGCGTTGGCTATCTGTCTACAGAGATCACCTTGTGTGCTTATAGAAAGAAACACGCCCAAGGACTGTGTTACCAAGCCGGAGCTCAAGAGGGCCTTGCCCGAGCTCTGTGTAGCCAACTTCATGGCGTATATGGAATGCAAAAACGGGATGTTTGACATGAGAAAGAGAATGAGAGGTAATGCACCATTGTCAACGGGCAAGTACGACGAAACGTATGATAAGTTGTCTAGTGGCGAGTTCAATGCTAAGGAAGAGATGAAGAAGTTGGAGGTATTGAATAGGAATTTGGCCAGGCTGAGAGAGGATTTGGGTGGGAAATAGGCGGGGTTGCTGTACTTGTAAATAAATGAATAAGGAAGAGAGTGTAGAAAATGAAAAATAAATGAAAAATGAAGAGGAAGAAATGAAGAATGGAAAATGGAAAATGGAAAATTATAGTACAGGTGTAACATGTTGTTTTTACTGTCTAGTGCTAAAATTTTTAGTTACCCACAAGAGAGATCGGATTGAAACCCAAAAGAGTAGTTCGAATCAGTAGACGTCAAAGTCCTCTTTATTGATTTGACATTGAGTTGAAAAAAGTGTAGATTAACAGGGAACTGTTAAAGTAATACGAATTGTCCATTGAGAGAGTTATGAGCTATTAAGTGTCAAGAGCTATTAAGAGGTAAGAGTTAGAGAGAGTTATGAAAAGTTATGAGAGAGTTATGAGAGAGTTATGGGTTAGAGTTATGAGAGAGAGTTATGTCGTAGAGTTATGAGTTAGAGTTATGAGTTAGAGAGGTTATGTTGTTAATGAGGATGTTATTGGAAGAGATACATTATATATAATAAAGCACTCATAAACGCTTACAAAAAACATCATAAACAGCTCATAAACAGTTCAACAATCACACCATCCTCTAGATAAACATTTATTATCTCTAATCTAATAATCATCCAATTCTTTGTTGGTTACATTGCTTCATGTGATAGTTAGTAAGATAAGAGATTTGTAATTAAAAGGTCTGTCTGAAAAACGGGTTCATCTGAAGAACGGGTCCATCTGAACAATCGGCAATCTGAAAAACAGACAATATGGGAGAGCTGGTCAATCTGAGCTGGTCAATCTGGGCTGGTAAATCTGGGCTGGTAAATCTAAACAGGTCAATTTGAAAGAGCTGGTCATGGAAATTATAACCATTAAATTACACTAAACAAGTTGTATCAATACCATGAACCACCCACGAATTTTAAAGGTAAAGTTTAAAGGTTTCGTAAAATAAAAATGTCGGATATTCTGCATTATAACCATAAATCAAGCAATATAATTTTATCGACCCGATATCCTTATCTTTATAAATTCTGAGACAATAATTTTGTTACTGCAAATTCAATGTACAAACATTCCTTATCAAATTGTTCTTTTCATGGAACCCTTCTGCACTATGAACACTCTGTGTGCTTATAATGCATCACTCACTTATCTTGCAAAATTACGGTCTTAAAAAAATAGCTATACAAATTCAGAGTTGTATGATTTAAATGAAAACCAATCTCCGTTCTTTTCCGTTGTCACCTACCAAGATTCAAAATAGAATTACAAATCGTACCATTTAATCCACCAAATCTATAATTTTCTATCTTCAATGAAATCCACTTGGACCAATCTACAAACGGCCGGAGGCTTAGCTCGTAAAACAAATTGCACTTTCTTATCTTATCTTAAATTACGATTAATTGCTACAAAATGAAACTGTAACTTACAAGGTACCACCAACACTACAACATAGATAGCGTAAATGTGATGTTGTAATGTTTATACTAGTTGAGACTTTGCAATCTCAAGAAACCACAATAAACCAGTATTTTATAGTTGGTGTTTACTAAACAAATTAAGAAATCTAAAACAAACAGTGACCACCAAATATTTTCTACAAATCCTTTAAGAAGCTGTTTATCCTGTTTTCCCATGATATATAGAATAAAACGTAAAGATGGTCGAATATTTAGAATGGATAAGATATGAAATGTATGAAATGTTATGATTTCTACGAATATCTATGTAGTGAACTAAACAAGAACAAGAAGTAAACAAGAGGTAAACAAGTAACAGGAAATGAATAGAATAAAACAACTTGAGGAGCAATAAGCCCGCAGAAACAGCAAGAATAAAACAGACTCTACTTTTACCAATAGACTGGTTGAATGTTTAATTTTCCTGCTGAATTCGCTCGTTAGTCTTATCGCTTATCTGTAAAATGATCACGACTTTTATATTTGCAACAAATGGTTAAATTAAGTTTCCGTAATAGTTATTAAATACAAGAGAGAGTGATGAAGAGATGATAACTAGGTATACTGATGAACTGTGAACCCATGACCTAGATATACTGATGAACTGATGAACTGTGAACTGATGAACTGATGAACTGATGAACTGTGAACTGATGAATTGATGATACTGACAACACACACATACTAGCTGAGACATACATAATGCTACAAGTCACATTAAATACTTTCAACCGAACCACCTATCAGATATTCCAAACATCCAATAGATACATCAACTGACAAGTAATAGCAGTACGATAATACTCTACTAACTAATCAATCTCGTGCCTGCTATACTGAACAACTAGAAAAAGGTTAAGAGATATTTTTAATACCCATCAACTAGTTAGTTAAGATAAAATAAGATAACTCAACTACTACAAATGTTATCCCGATACGAATCACTAAATCAGAACTCATCTCAATTCACATAGGGGCACGGAAGTCATGAAACTTATGAGACTAAAGAACATGAGACTAAAGATTCATGAGACTAATGAAACATGACTAATGAAACTCAAGAAACCCACACCATGACCTTCTACTGAGCCACCAACCACAGTAAACTCACCTTACTAATTACGCTCGTTTTCACAGCCCGTTTTATTCTGCTCTAATTTTCCACCCAAGATGCCCTTAACCAGCCAACTCGAAACCAACCGTGTCGCTGAGCTCGATGGATTGCTCACCGAACTCAAGCCCCGGATCCTCTCCTACATTGCCCGCGCCGATGCCTCCCTCGTTGTCGATGGCCCAGGAGCCTTGGGCAACTACATGGACCCCACGCAACTCACTGCGCTTTTCTTGAGCGTCCAGGGCGACACACAGCTTGTCGACAAGGCAGACTCAGGCAAACTCTTTGAGGTGATCGACGCGGTCTTGAAGCACTCCGTGAACACATGGCATCCCGGGTTTATGGACAAGCTCTATGCCCTGAACAATCCCATTGGAGTTGTCCTGGACTTGATCTTGTCCATTCTCAACACAAACTCGCACGTCTACACCGTGCTGCCTGTCTTGAGTGTCATCGAGAACTGGATCGGCAGAAAGTACGCCCAGTACTTCTTTGGCAGTGACAACACCCACTGCGGAGGCCTCACCTTCCCCGGAGGCTCCTGGAGTAACATCACCTCTCTCCAGATGGCCCGTTCCTTGAAGTACCCGGAAACCACAGAGGAGGGAAACATCCACAAGTTCGCCGTGTACACCTCCAAGCACTGCCACTACTCTGTAGAAAAGGCTGCCATTCTCCTCGGCCTCGGCTCTAAGCTGGTGTTCAAAGTGCCAGTCAAGAAGGACGGCCTGATGGAGGTGGCGCAGTTGGCCGAGACCATTGAAAAATCCATCGCTGCCGGCTACACCCCGCTCTACATCAACGCCACTGCAGGAACCACCGTGTTTGGTTCGTACGACGACTTTGCCCAGATCAGCTCCATAGCCAAACAGTACAACTGCCACTTCCACATTGACGGCTCGTGGGGTGGGAACGTGATCTTTTCCAGCAAGTACCGCCACTTGATGGCCGGCTGCGAGTTGGCGGACTCGGTCACCGTGAACCCGCACAAGATGTTGGGAGTCCCCAACACCTGCTCGTTCCTCCTTATTCCCGAGGTATCCAGTTTCCAGAGAGCCATGTCGTTGAACGCTCCGTACTTGTTCCACAATAACGACGACTCGCTGGAAAACTTTGATTTGGCTGACGGCACCATGGGCTGCGGACGCCGTGCCGATTCCTTCAAATTCTACCTAGCCTGGCTTTATTACGGGTCTAGCGGGTTTGAGGAGCGCATCGACCATGCGTTTGACATTGTGCACTACTTTGTGTCCCAGATCTCCAAAATCCCGCAGTTTGAGTTGGTTATTGAAGATCCGCAGTGTTTGCAGGTTTGCTTCTACTACAGGGTCCCTGGTGGCGGCAAGTTCACCACAAGATACATCTCGAGAGAATTGCACAAGCTAGGAAAGTATCTTGTGGATTACTCGCCAAATCCCGACAGTCCTGACGGCGAGGAGTTTTTCAGAGTGGTGTTTAACTCGCCCATTTTGACTGGCGAGGTGATTGATGATTTAATTGGGAGTATAGTGGAGATAGCAAAGCATGCAAAGAACTAGAGCGAAGCGTGTGTTTTCAGCGAGGTCATCTGCGTGTGTTTTCAGCGAGTTCATTAGTTAGTGATGAATTTTCAAAAACTACAAAAACTGGATATTCTATTTGTGTCTGGGGAAGCATTTCACCCTCGGGTTTACAAATATTCTTATCTTTAAAAAGAATAATGCTTGTCAGGGTTTTACTTATCTATCTTTTTACTAATGACCAGTCCAATTACGGTAATTTTTTTTTTTAATTATAGAGTATTAGAATACGAAGTATAAAGTTCTCGAGTGTAGATAGGGAGGGTTCAGATAAATGAGTAACTGGGGAATTCCGAGTGACTAGTAAATGTTTGGTAGCTATAGTGAATGCCAGGTAACCATAGTGAATTCAAGAATTGGCATATTAGCGATCTTGTCTTCAAGAAACCATGTTAGTAATCAGGGAGTTGTATATGGACTACACGAAATGTAAAACACAACAAACACTATGTAGTCAATTGAAGAATTGAAAACTCAAAAGAAGCAAATTATACATAACTAGGTTTTGAGTGATGGCTGGAAAATAAAGCAAGAATAAACTAATGATAGTGTAGTTACAAAAGTAGTGTCGTAATTTCAGAAGTGTAATAATAGTGTAGGGTAAGTAATATTCCATATACAAATGGACACAGTATTAAACTTGAAATCACAAGCAGCCGCTCAATGGGCCCACCTGAAATTATTTTATCTAAAGATATCTAAAAAGACTAATTTTAAAAGGTAAAACTGAATTAAAACAAGGGGGATTTGAGGTGATTTAAAGTTGATGAAGGAATGCTGTGAAGTAGATAGTGATGGTGCGATTGTGCATCTGATAGTGATATGTGTGATTGTGATACCGATCGTGATATGGACGCAACCGTTCATACTATCTCTACAATACTACGTTTATTCATTGTGCTCCCAAACAATCCCACACGCAAATACCGTACGGCTTTCCCTACAACAATGGACTGAAATACGAAGTATATAAGTGGACGTCCAAAAACAAGAGTGATAAAAGACATCCAGAGCATCAAGTAAACCATGAAAGTATGTAGAACATGTAGAGCATGTAAAACATGTTAAACATTGAATGAAAATAGATACTAACCATCTAGTAAATCGGATTATAGATCAGGCAACATCAGGTAAAACTTGCCCATACCCATTCTCTGCGGCTGACTCGACGACACGCTGGTTGTGAGAATTTTCCAATACAAAAAAAGAGTTCAACAAACATGTAACATGATCCATCCAGGGTACATTTGTGGGGAAACAAACTGGAGTAAAAGGTTGTATTAATATATAAATTAGAGCAAGAAAAGTGCCACCAAACTAATCTATTCGCCTCTCAAGATGTGTTAATTGATATATATATAGTTGTCGATGTTACAATGGGACACAAAAAAAATAAGATGGAATGGTGTGACGAAACCAGGTGCAAGATGAATGTTTGTTTACTGCTAGACCCAGAATCCCACTATCAAGCCATCCAACTATCCAACATTTCAAGCTATTCTTCAATCTAGGGGTTTTCCGTTTCCTTGTCTTTACTCCCGCTTCTTTCTCTGCTTCTTCTCTCGCCATTATTCTCCACTAAAATGCAACATTGTTCCATCATCCACGTTACACTTGTTCGAGAAAATGAAACATTAAGAGATGGCCTTAAAAATATCTTCTCCGCTTAGACCTGTTATCAGTAATTAAAGATATAGTGGTACTATATAAGGCCCATATCTGCTGAATAAAAGTTATACCTAGTGCCAGCTACAACACAGAGAGTATCAAGTAAACAGCTAACATCCGTGTGTTTATTATAGATTCTCCAAACCAAAGTATTCAGCTGCTCGATAAACTTTGAACTATTATTAGGTATTAGGTACTAAATTTTAGGTATTAGATAACAGATACTTAATATCAGACAGACAATAAAACAATAAGACGTTGCATACTTGGACAAAAAAAGTCTGAACAACTACTTATATCAGTTCCATCTAAACCAGTTCTTGCTTCATATCAGTCCTATTAGTTCTTCAATAAAGACCTATTAGTTCTTCTATTTGCTCATCATGTCAGAGAAACTCGCTTCCAACGTGGACGTCACGTCCGATGACTCGCTCCAACCAAACCAAACCACCACTCATCTTGAACTTAAGCAACATACCGAAGAAGAAATCGCTGCCTCGGGAAATTGGTATGATCAAAAAGTCAACTTTTTGGGCTTGAAATTCAAGTTCTCCGACTCCATGGTTCAAGTGGTGATGCTTGCATTTGTCATTTTCATGACCCCTGGTATGTTCAATGCCCTTTCTGGGATTGGTGCTTCCATTTCTGACGTCAAGACCTCTGACCACGCTAACGTGGCCTTAAACTCTACTTTTGCCTCCGTTGGTTTCTTCGGTGGTACTATCTGTAACGTTATCGGTGTCCGTGCCTCGCTTATGTTTGGTGGTATTGGTTACGCCATTTACACTGCTTCTTTACTTGCCTTCTACCACACTGAAAACAAGGGTTTCGTCATTTTTGCTGGTGCCTTCCTCGGTATCTGTGCCGGTGTCTTGTGGGCTGCTCAAGGTACCATCATTATGTCGTACCCTACTGAAGGTATGAAGGGACGTGCCATTATGGTTTTCTGGGTCATTTTCAACTTGGGTGCCGTGATTGGGTCCATCATTCCATTGGCTAACAATATCAACAGTAAAGGTTCGTCTGTCAATGATGGGACTTATATCGCGTTTATCATTTTGATGTGTCTCGGATCCATCATTGCCTTCTTTATGTTGCCTATCTCCAAGGTTTGGAAGGCGGACGGAACCCGTGTGCTCACTCAAAAACACCCAGACTGGAAGGAAGAACTCAAGGCCTTGTTCAAGCTCTTGATCTCCGAACCAAAGATTCTCCTCTTGTTCCCAATGTTCTTTGCCTCCAACTGGTTCTACACCTACCAATTTAACGACTTCAATGCCGGTAGATTCAACATCAGAACCAGATCCTTGAACTCGTTGCTCTACTGGTTTGCTCAAATGCTCGGTGCTATTCTCATCGGTTCCATCTTGGATATGAACCGTTTCAAGCGTTCCCTCAGAGCCAAGATTGGTTGGGCTATTGTCTTCTTCTTGGGTATGGGTATCTGGGGTGGTGGTCTCAAGTTCCAGCTCGGTTTCACCAGAGAGTCCGTCAAGGGCTTGGGCCCAATGGATTACACTGACAGCAAGTACATTGGCCCTATGTTCTTGTACATGTTCTACGGTGTTTACGATGCCGTCTTCCAATCATACATCTTGTGGACCATGGGTGCCTTATCCAACAACCCTAAGAAGACCGCCTTGTACGCAGGTTTCTACAAGGGGATCCAGTCTGCTGCCGCAGCCATAGCATGGGCCTTGGACTCGAGGTCCGTGTCCTTCATTGCTATGTTTTCCTCTTCTTGGGCTCTTGTCCAAGGTTCGCTTCTCATTGCCATTCCCTTGGTGTTTTTCCAAATTACCGACCACACTACTGTGGAAGAGGACAATTTCGAAAATGCTTTCCAGGGCGAGATTACTTCAGTCAAGTCTACTGTTGAGCATGCTTAGGTTGAGGCGTGCTAAGGATATAATTTTCGATACTTAACTCTTCATACTTCTTGATGACTAATTCCCACAGATGTGTTAATTTAATAATAATATAATGACACCGTGTAGAAGAAGAAGATAAAGGAGTTTGAACTTGAGTTTGATCTTTGATTTTTTATAATTTGATTTTTTTGATTTTATAATTTGATTTTATAATTTGATTTTTTTTGATGTTATAATTTGATTTTATAATTTAATCTTCGATTTTATAATTAGATCTTGGATTTTATAATTTGATCTTTGATCTTTATGCTTTTCTTCTCGAGTCGTTAAACCCTTTGCCTGTACCTTTGTTGTCTGGTTCGTTTGGAACTGGAATGGGGGTTGTGAAAATCACACCACCCCTTAATTTGACATACCATAAACACATAGTAAATGCAAGATCAATTTGGTAGAATATCTTTCTAGTTTGAACACCTATACCGGTTTACAGTCTTGGTTGGTCTTTTCATAGAACCAGCTATTTTGACCAAAACTCCCGGTTATGTATAATCCAACATTTTCCATGTCTATCGGTCCGGCATTATCCAGAACCAGCACTATCCAGAACCAGTCCTATCCAGACCTAACAGACGATCCAGCTCAATTATCCTGTCAAACCAATCAGCCCTTAAACTCATTTAGGATGTTTTGTGCTTTAAACCCTTGGTATAGTATTGACAATTACAAATAATCATTGTACTCTGTTTATACCACGCTTAAGCAGGTTCCGTGTGCTTTTTCATTCTTTCATCCAACTATCTGAAGTTGAATTGTATCTTTGAAGTTAACACCTTTTTATTTCAGTATGATGTTTCTGTTGCTTTGGATACCAACTTTCGTCAAAAGCAAAAGAACGAAATCGATCGGATCACTCCGAGATTCCGTATTATTTACAGTAGGTGTATCCATTGAGAGATCCATACATATATACTTGCATCAATTTGGAAAGATACCTAACACGTTTTCATCCAAAACACGTGTTTTGCCTATACCTATTTTCCTTATATTCCATATATTCTTTATATCCCTTGATTCTTTATATTCCTTATATTCATTAACTCCTTATTGCTAATATATCATTCTGATTCATATTCTAACATGTATTATTCTTATTTATTCCATAATTCTATTTGCAATTTCTATCCCTATAAAAAAACAGTTATCTGAAATAAAACAAAAAAAATACTAGCATCTCTTCTTTGTCAAAAAGACATAGTTTTCCAAGGGACAAATTACAGAAATTTTCTATAGATGGAAATTTCTATACTCCTTGTCATATTCCTTTATCCATAAAGTTGAAAACTATTTAATACCAATGTTTTCTCTCTTCATTTCAAAAGGATAATTGACCACGTTTTTTGATTTCATGAGTCAACGTTTCATGTTATAACTAGTTTAATTATCACAAGAAATGCTTAGATAATATCTGCTCCACCAGTGTCTACCGTGTGGTATATTACAAGTGATTTCCTGAAACTAGTAACCATTTGGGGTAGCAAAGCGGCTTAGCTAGTTATGAGTTGTGTAAGTGTGTAGGGTAAGAATAGAAAGGTGGACTAACTTGTAAGTAGAATTTATCTATTCGGATGTAAACTCAGAGCGGAAATGAAAGTTGGGTGTAAAAATCAAAAGTGAAGTGATAAATCACAGATGATTCAAGAGGTAGAAATCAAAATCAAAGCAATGACATGAACCGATAAATCCCACTTGTTGGGTGCAAAATGATTAACCTCACAGACTGTCGCATTTTGCCGAATCTTGTCGCATTTCATCTTGTCGCATTTCATCTTTTCTAGTGCATTTTTGTAGTCCTTCTCTGTCGCACTTTCTCCTTCTCTGTCGAATCCGTTCTTCTTGTCGTATTTTCTGTCGCATATTTTGTCGCATTCTTCCTCTTCAACTCATCACTTGCACGCTTCACTACTTCTAGTTCAACATCCACTACACACCAATTGCCACCCAATTGCCACGCAATCCATGCCGGCCCTCTACAACCTCACTCTAAAACACCCGCAGCCCGCGGTACAAGCCCTTCTAGGTGCCTTTTCTGCGCAAAATACAGAAGAAATCGTACTCAACAACACCTCCAACATCCAGCTATGCAAGCTCTCTTCGGAAACAGCCAAGCTCGACGTGCTAGTCACGCAAAACACCTTTGGGATCGTGTCCAAGATCGCCGTGCTACGCTTCCCCAACGCTAAAGACAGACTCGTGCTAACGAGCGACTCTGGAAACTTGACTGTGCTTGAGTTCTCAGAGCAGAAGAACCGCTTTGTTCCCGTTTTCCAGCACCCCTACGCCAAAACCGGCTTTTCTCGGCTTACTCCCGGCGAGTATCTCTGTGTCACGCCCTCGGCCGTGCTTGTAGGCGCCATAGAAAGAAACAAGCTCGTGTATCGAGTGCAGGCCGACAGCACCAGCTTGGACTTGAGCTCCCCGCTCGAAATCACTAGCAAAAACACGCTCACTCTCACCATGGCGGCACTAGAAACTGCCGCGTTTGAAAACCCCGTCTTTGCAGCCATCGAGTGTGACTACTCGGAAAAGAGCCCCATGCTTGTGCTAAACTACTACGAGCTCGACCAGGGCTTGAACCACCTCGTTTCCCGCAAAAGCCCGCACCCGGCGCTCCCCGCGTCCGCCAGTCTCCTCGTGCCTCTTCCCTCCGGTGGCCTCTTGGTGTGTGCAGAAAACATGCTCTACCACGAAACCGCCAAAGAACGCCGCCAGTACGCGCTTCCGCAGAGAAGCGATGCCGCCACGGTGATCACCACGTACACCACACACCGACTCAAGAAGAACGGCTTCTTTGTGCTTCTCCAGTCCTCGCTCGGCGATCTTTTCAAAGTCACTTTCGAAAACGGGTTGCATTTCTCGTACTTTGACACGATTCCCGCGTGCACGTCGGTGAATGTGCTCAAGAGCGGTTTCCTCTTGGGGAATAGTGTAGGCGATAAGTATGTATATGAGTTTGAGAAGTTGGGAGATGGAGAGAATTTGATAGAAGAAGAAGCAGAGAAATCTACAATTTTCCCCGTGAAACCGCTTGAAAACCTTGCCCTCGTTGCTATCCTTCCCTCTCTATCTCCTCTCATTCAAGCAACACATACGCCTTCGTCGCTCCTCGCGCTTTCTGGCTCTTCTCTAACTCACATAGTCAACGGGGTCAAGGCCAACACTATAGTTGAATCGCCCATTCCGCTCGTTCCCAGCCGGATCTTCACCACGAAGACCACGCGGGATTCGGAAAACGACGAGTATCTCGTGTTGAGCTCGTCGTCGCAGACGCTCGTTCTTTCTATAGGCGAAGTGATTGAGGAGGTGGAAGAGTCTGGGCTTGAGGGCGGCGAGAGCACTGTCGGGCTTCAGCAGGTTGGCAAGAATTCGTTGGTCCAGGTGTGTGTGAATTCGGTAAGGCATATAAAGGGCAGAAATGCTGATTCTAGTTCAAATGAGACAGAAGCTTCAAATAAGACAGAAGCTTCAAATGAGACTGGAGCTTCAAATGAGACCGAAGCTTCCCAAATCACCACCTGGTACCCGCCCGCAGGTATCCAGATCACCCACTACGCATCCAACAACACACAACTCCTCATCTCGCTCTCCAACAACGAACTCGTCTACTTTGAAGTCGACCCCTTGGATGACCAGCTTGTGGAGTACCAGGAGCACGTTGAGATGCCCAGTTCTGTCACTGCGCTCGCACTTGCGCAGCAAAAGAGCCACTTTGCAGTGGTTTCCACCAGCGATGAAACCGTCCAGGTGGTTTCTCTCCAGCAGAACAACTGCCTCGAAACGGTCTCTCTCCAGGCACTTTCCTCCTCCGCCAGCTCGCTTCTTCTCGAGAAAACCTCAGAACACTCCTCGCTTACAGCACACATCGGGATGAGCAGCGGTGTGTACGTGACCACCCGAGTCGATGGGATCTCAGGAGCCTTCTCCGATACCCGGGTCAAGTACCTTGGATCTGCACCCGTGCAGCTCTCGCAACTTTTGCGCCTGGTTCTCGCCATCTCGTCGAGCCCCTGGCTTTCCCATTCCGACAAGAACACGCTCAAGTACAGCCCCGTGTTGGGCTTGGACTTGGTGTGTGGCGCGTCGTTTGTGTCGAGCGACATTGGCAGCGAAGCCATCGTGGGGCTTTCTCGCGACAACAACTTGGTCATCTTCACGTTTGACGACGACTTGCAGGACTTCAACTTGGAAAAGGTGCGTTTACGCTACACCGCCCGCCATATGGTGGCTCAGAACGAGACTGTCTTTGTAGCAGAGAGCCAGGCTGGAATCGCACCAGGAACAAACGATGACTACCACCAGGCGTTTGGGTACACGCCGCAGAAGAACTCGTTTGGAACGTGCATTGAGGTTGTACAAGAGGGCGAGGTTGTTCAGCGCGAGGAGTTTGCGGGAAATGAGAGGTTGGTTTGTATGGCAAAGGTTGTGTTTAAGAGAGGGAATGGGCGCGAGTTTATGGTGGTGGGTATGGAACGAGTAGAATCAAAGGATACTGCCACATACTCCCTCTTGACCTACGAAATCATCGAATCTAGACTCCAGCTCCTCCACTCGACGGCTCTCGACTTGCTCCCCACCGCCATCGCTGCGTTCAACGGGAAAGTCGTTGTGGGCTGCGGGAACTGGCTCCGCTTGTACGACCTAGGACAGAAACAGTTGCTCCGAAAGGCGTCTTCGCAGATACCGTACTTGTCCAAAATCTCACGAGTGGTGCATTTGGGCCATGACAGAGTAGCTGTGTGCGACGTGCGCAATTCCACTGTGTATGCCAAGTACGACCCGGCAGACAACCACTTTGTCGTGTTTTCCGACGACACTGTCAAGCGCAGCGTCACTGCGTTGCACCAGTTGGACTACGATACGGTGGCTGGCGGGGACAAGTTTGGCAATTTCTTTGTCTCACGGTTATCGGAGAACGACTCGAGAAGGTCCGACGAGGAATGGACCGTTTTCAAGAAGAGCGAGCCTGTGGCAAACGGAGCGTTCTGCAAATTGGCCACCGAGTGCGAGTTCTACGTGGGTGATTTGATCACGCAAATCCTCAGCAGCAAGCTGGACCATGGCCACACCCAGTCCTTGATGTACTTTGGAATCCAGGGCACCGTGGGGCTGATGATTCCCATGCTTACTGTGGGGGAAGCCACCTTGATGGCGAACTTGGAGCATGAGATGCGTGCTCAGTGTACCTATACTGAGCAGCTCAAGGACACTTTGTCGGTGCTAGGAAGGGACCATTTGAAGCTCCGGAGTTTGTATAATCCGTGCAGGAACGTTGTGGATGGGGATTTCATAGAACGGTTTTATGACTTGGATGCTTTAGTGAAGGTGCGCATAGCGAGGAAGTTGAAGAGAAGTGTGGGGGAGATTGAGAAGCGGATTGCTGATTTGAGAAATCGGATGTGATGCGAACCATGTGGTTCCTTATCTTTAGAACCTGTTCATTACTTAAGTACTAATTCCACTGGCCTATATTGATGTCCATATTACTGTTATTTTATTCTTGTTCATATGTATTGCATTATATCACCATTTACATTTATGTTACATATTAGGCTTGTTAGCGCTGGACTTAGACGTAGTATTTGACTGAGCTAAGAGTAATATGGGAGATTATTTATAGTACCATGAGGCTTAGAGCAAGAATGTAGATGGATTCGGTTATCCGAGTAAAAGGACCCAATTAGTAGAATAGGGGTAAATCCCTAATATTACATAATTACACCACTTCTATTCTCTGAACTTTTGCAGCCAATTTAGCAGGTCAAGAGTCAGCGCTGTAATGCCATTTTTTAGGTTATTTGATGTTTCTAGGATGTACATTTTGCACCCATATTCTCACATCTTACAATACATATCCAAATCGAGAAGATTGCGGTATTTTAACTACTAGCTTATACATGCAGCCTTTGAGTACTATGTGTTACTCTTATAATCATAAGCTAATTGAATATACTAATTTATGTTAGCTACATAAGTCTAACATATGATAAGATAATGAGATGAATAAAGAATATCAATCGGATCTTTGAATGCTAATTATTTTGTAGTTTGTACTTGAAGTACAACTATGATTTCACTAATTCTCATGATATTTCTTACTAGTTCTCCGATCACACTCTTCCGAGTTCTCATATTACAGATGTATTGTATATGAGTATACGTTATAGAATATTCGTTATGAATATTTATTGAATTTAAAAATATGAACATCTTTAGTAACGTTTTAAAATTAGCTAGTCTAGATAATAAATGTTATCTTTGGGGCATTTCTCTCTAATTTCTAATGAAGTTTGGGGGTTTAAGGGTTTTTTTATGATGATTATCAAATTGAAGGCCCTCAGAAATAGAGTAGTTCATAAAGAATGTCTTATTAGAAGAAATGAGGAATTACAAGCTCCAGCATTCTTCTAACCCTAGCTATAGATCCAACTTACCACCTTCCTCCCTAACAAGTCTTTTCCCAATACCAAATCAAATGGGATTTTGTAGGGAACCACGCGGAACTCGTGCGTAAAACGGCTCTCGGAACCTTTGATACCAAAGGTGGCCTTGACTATACGGCTAGGAAAGGTTACTCGGGAGAATCCTCCCATTGTATAAGCCAAAGTTTCGGTTGAATCTTTCGGGACTAGATTCACTTTATTGGCCAATTTCTCGGTGATATAGCAGTGGTCGCTAGTGGAGAGGACTCCCTCGACCGGAAATTCCTTTGAAATACCAGAGCCAAGATCTATACCCATCGGTTGTAAGTAAACCCCAAGGGACTTTTGGGAAATGAATAGATAGTCCAGCGGTTGGTCGTTCCAGGTCGGTACCATGTGGAAAATGGGGCCTGGATTGACCGGGGGTTTGTGTACCGGACATACAAACCACCACACTGTGGAAAACCTCACTAAGAACTCATCATACGTTAAGTTTTCAGCCAACCTTGCGAGGATATTTATAATAGCCGGGTCTTCATCCGGTCTACCAAGACAGTCCAAGGACATCGGGAAGTAGAGGTGGAGATACGGACACTGGTCAAACGCCTCCATCAACAGTATAGTGGATTCGTAGTCGTTACATGGACCAGGGAACAACAGCATGCGTACAAACTCCTCCTTATACCGCTCATGCATCTCCTCCGGGGTACTGTCTAGCCCAAGAAGCCACTCCCGGAGCTCTGCAAACGTTTTAAAGTTTTCGATTTTCAGTTTATTGGAGAGAAAATGGCTTGAGGCGATCTTATTGTGGTATCCTAGGGATTTAAAGAGGAGTTTGTAGACGAGTTCCCCTTGGAACGAGGGTAGGTCCTGTAGGTGCTCGTAAAGGGTTTCCAAGAGCAACTCGGTGGAATCAAATGCGGATTTAGGCACTCGGAAGGTATTCATGGGGGTGTAGTATTAGTTTGCTAGTTATCGTGTTATCCTTTTCTATATTTTCTTATCTTTTCTTATCGTTTTGATATTCTTGTATTCTTTGTTATCGTTTTGTATTTGTTTACTGAAATTCTCAAGATTAGAAGTGTGTATATCAAGAAATAGATTATTGGTAGATAGAAGAGTGGATTGCGTATTAAGTGATTACTCATGAAGTGGTTGAGTATAAAGTAATGAATTAAGATCAAGTAAATATCAATATTAGAGTAATATCTATATCATATATGAAACAAAATCTTTAAACGTGATACTATACTTGTTTGAAATTGATTTCCGGTCCAATGATAACTGGATCTGAATTATTGTACTCTTCGTTTATCATACCTTCATGGTTTCCCCTATAATGATTTTTAAGAGTTTTATGTCATTATTAGTTTGTTATATTTGATGGCTGCAAAATATACACTTCGTGGAAAATCTTCAAATAGAGCAAAATCGAACTAATCTTGAATAATTTCAATTCCGAGATGGGGTTTAATAGGCATACAAGTGGTTTGAGAAGCACCAAGGGGCTCAAAATCCGATCCAATGCTACCCTACAACCGTGGATTTAGGGGTCGTTTTCTTCGGCGATTAAGTATTCGTCGACATATCAATACCTAGCTAAAGTTCATGTTGCATTCTATCTTAAATATTCTCTGTGATACATACACTGTCAATCTTGTATTCTTCTAAAATATTGATACCATCTACTTAATACTCTTCAACTAATTACTCCAAAACTTGATGCCATTCTGACAATTTCACACAAAGCACAACCCAATTTAAATCACCAAATAACTTTCAGATCACCTGTTGATAAATATTTGGAAATATATAGGATTGATGATAAAAGGCAAAAAGGCAATATCTCAGGAGATTTGGCTGCAAAAAGTAATCAAGATATCATGTATTTTGAGATATTTCGTTCTATACAAGGAAGTTACTCGTGTTTGGTTATTCAATTGGTATACATTATATAGTCCATACAGGTTAGCAAGTAAAAGAATATCATATAAATGATTAAATTGGGTTCATCGAGTGAACTTCAACAATACTAACTCCCTAGTGTTGAATTATAGCCAACAAAGCTATACCTACAGGGAGGACTTTCTTTTTTCATGCTATCGTGGATAAGAAAGAAATACGCAAATATGACATTAAAGAAATGAAAAGCATTGATTCTACTTCCATCATATACTCCGTCATAAACCATTGATCAAATACATCAGAATTCAATATCAACAAATTCAATTCACATCTATACCATTATAGACTCAATTCCATCTTAGATCTGGCATGCAAACATGACCATTCCACTGGATATTTTTCTTCAGGGACAGATTGATATTATGTAGATCATGTATTATAAAACAAGAAATAAAATGTTATGTACTATGCCGAGACACTCTGTTTCTCGTCAAGTAGTTCTTTTGACTTCAAAGGCGACAACTCTTCCTCGTCGTCTCCATCCTGCTCATCGTCCTGCTCACCCTTCATTTTCGAGGAGTTGGCGGAGGTGGAGCCTGTGGTATTATTGGCAGACCCATTAGAGCTGGATAACACTTTGCGGCTCATGGTGGGAGAACCCTGGCTGGTCAGTTCCTCGCTGTTCTTCCGCAATGGAGTTTGGCCATTGGGCGTGGAGAATTGCACAAAGTTCCAGAATGCTGGGGACGACTGGTTGCCACCCACGCTCACACTAAGGGGCAAGCTCTTGTTTGGCACGCCCTTGGAGCCGCGTTCGGGCGTGAAGGCTTCCATGGGCGTCACTTTCTTGGGCAGAGTGAAGCCGAGCTGGAGCTCGCTGCTGCTGCTGGGCGCAGTCGAGTTGTGCATGTTGCTGTTGCTGGTATCTGTGGAGGGGAGCGACGAGTTATACAAGTTTGCATCATGCAATTGACCAGCGTTGTATGAATTCAGTCTTGAGTGCGACGCGCCGTTTTGGGGAGGAGGCAAGTTGAACAAGTTGGGCCCGCCTACTTTGGGTAACTTAGGCGTGGAATCGAGTTGTCTGGGCGAAGTGCTCCCGTTCTGGGGGCTTGGCTGCGTGGGTATTTGTGTTTGATGTTGTTCGGGGGGTACCTGCAACACTCCGCCGTACCAGTGTGGGGAATTGGCTTGGTAGGAAAATCTGGAGGCAGCCATGAAGTTCGCAGGGTTGTTTTGTTGGAGTTGTTGTTGTTGTTGTTGTTGATGTTGTTGTTGATGTTGTTGTTGCTGCTGTTGTTGTTGTTGTTGATGGTGTTGGTGTTGCAGGAGTTGTTGCAGGAGTTGTTGTTGTTGCTGCTGCTGCATGTAACTAAGAGGATTGTTCATTTGGTTCATGTTCATGTTCTGGTTCAATGTCAAGTTCTGGTTCATCAGTTGAACATAATGCTGGCCGATTTTAGGCAAGGAGTTGGTGCGTTGGTGGAAAGGCATGCCCATGTTCTGAAGACCCTGCATGTTGCCATTCAAGGGCTGTTGTATGCCCTGCATTGGCATATGCTGTTGTTGCTGCTGCTGTTGTTGCTGTTGTTGCATTGAAGGCTTACTCAAAGGCTGTTGCATGTTTTGCATTGGGATATGGTCCATGGAGGATTTATTTCGCTGTTGCTCTTGCATCTTCTGGTGCTCCTGTAACTGTTTCTGTTGGTTGTGGTGTAACTGCAGCTCTATGGAAGAATCGTCCGATTTCTTTTGCAGTTCTGGTAAATGCTTGTGTGTGGCGAGATGTAAATGCAATTGTCTGGACACCGAGGAACCACGTCTATTTTTCAGTAACGATCCATTGGAGATCTTATTGAGAAAGTCCTCTTTGTAGCTTTCACTGATCTGCCACTTCATTCCCTTGCCAGGCTCGTTGGGTCTGCGGGGCACTTTTTCAAACGCCTTGTTGAGGGACAAGTTATGTCTGATGGAGTTCTGCCAGCCAGTTTTGGAGTACTTGTAGTATGCATAGTGCAGGGAGATCCAGTTGTAGATCTCCAGCAAGGACATGACGCCGTCTGCGTTGGACAAGATGGCCTGTGTGATCATCGTGGCGTATGAATAAGGCGGCTTGATGTCCTTGGCCTCTTCCTTCGACAAGTCCTGGTCCAAGTTGGATTGCAAGGAGGTGGCGGAAACCGAGGAGGGCGACTGTATGAGCGATTTATCGTACACATGGAAGCTTTTCATGCTGGTAGAGTTGGAGATGGAGGAAGGGACGGTGGGGGGCGTGGTCTGGGAAGAGGCGGACGATTCGCTAAACTTGCGCAACTTGGCAAACTTGTACTTCAGCAAGCACTTGCTTCGCATCTTGGGATGAATTACAGGCGGGGAGTCGGGCAAGATGAACATCATCTGAGTTCCCCCCACGTCCAAAATGGCGCCTGATTTAAGGGCCGTCAGGTGCTCTGGGCCCACGGGCACCTTGGTGCCATCTATACGGGCACCGTTTCTCCCTAGCACCTTCAATTCCCAGCATCGGGTGTCGAGGTTGTATGTAATGGTTGCGTGCTGGCGGGACACCACCTTAGCCGGGCCCAAGTCGATGTCGGTGGTATCGGCCAGAGAGGAGGCCAGGTTGGCGGTGGAAGAGGCCGAGGACTCGGTGTTTCTGCCGATAGAGATGGCGAGGGACTTGACGTAGAAGGTCCAGTCCTGGCCTGCGATCTTGGCGTAGGCCTGGACCTTGGAGGCCAAGTTACTCACGTTGGAGTAGTTTCTGGAGACGTTGGTTTGCTCGTCCGGGACCTGAAGGGTCGAGATCACAGCGTTGATCAAGTCGGCCGGGTCGTCAAAGGCAGGGGTGTCGAGATCATCCAGAGGACGTTTCCGTGGAGTGGAAGATGTGGTCTGGGACATGTTTTCTTGTGCTAACTGATGCCTGGAGTCTTTTGTTTATTTTTTGTTGTTGTTTACAAATTTTCCCTCAGAAAAGTAAACACGAGATTTGATCGAGGATCTGCGGGATCAAGGAGGGAAGGGATTAGGAGCATGGGAAGCTTGGGAGTGGGAAGCAGGAGAGAATGACTGGATGTGAGGGTATTGCGTGAGAATTGCATGTGTGGATTTTAGGTTTAGAGTGTGTTAGTGTGGTAGCAAGTGTGCTTGAGAAATTGACTGATTGGTGTAATTAGAGGTGTAATTAGAGGTGTGTAATTTAAGATTGTGTATGTTTCATCTTGTATCCTTTTATCTTGTAGAATGTACAGTGTACAATGTATCTACCATCTACTATAAGCGTACCCTCCTTTTATCTTGTATATATTACACCCTGGCTCAAGCAATTCGTTTACAATCTTTGTACATAAATCTTTTTTTCTATCATTTCGTGTATCGTATCCTTGCAATTATTCTCCTTTCATGCCTCTCCGCAACCTTCTATACGACAGTGATTATCTATTTGATTTAAGTCTGTTTAGTTGACTGTAAGTTATGTTCTAGTTGACTGTTGGTTAAGTTCTAGTTGACTGCTAGTTGACTGCCATTTAACGCTATTTGACGCCATTTGACGTATTTAGTCTGTGTTCTCCTCCTTTCTCTTTGTTCTCTATATATGTGTTCTCTATTTCACCTGAATACACACATTATCCATTTCTCCTTTGTTCTCTCAGTACTCCTTACTCAGTACTCCTTACTCCACCTTACTCTGTACACCTTACTCTATACACCATACTCTATACACCTTACTCTGTACACCTTACTCTATACAACTTTGTTTACGTGTGGTGTTCCTTTCAAATTGAACCGATTGACTGTTTCTTCTATGCGGTACCATGTTACGTTTAAAGTGAAATATTCTCGAAATCCTAACCAACAACCCTTACTCGAAAATCTTGTGCTTTTGAAATCTCATAACTCTACATAATCCATATCCACAAATCCACTTAATACATATCCTCATAGTTTATGCATATCCTCATAGTTCATGCATATCCTCATAGTGTCTTTATACATATCCTCATAATACTTTCAGACATATTCATATAGTACCTTCAGACTCTTTCTCTCATTGTATTTTTCACTCCTATATATCTTCATTTTCCAATTTCTTCGTTATATAAAATTGCACATTTTTCAAATCTCCATCTGCCCTCGGTAAAACTTTATTTCGCGTCTTTCTCCTTTTTTGGTGAAATGTATAAATAAATTTCAAGGCGATTTATGGAGAATTCACAGAGGGTTCGAGGAAGGTGAATTAGTAAATATTAATTCCTAATAATTTCTATTTGGTTTCTCATTTGCTTAAGTATTTTTTTAATTTTACTTTGCAATTATTTTTGACTCTTCATTTGCTTGATTTCCATTGGTTTCCAATTGCTAAATTTTTACGTTTCTGTTTAAAAAAATTTTAACACTTTTCATTTTGCATAAGTCCATCAATTTCCTTTTTTTTTCTATATTTTTCACTTTTTTTGACAAAGCTGCAAAAACTTTTAAACATTCATATAGATTTATGATACATATATGAAACCACAGTAACTTATATGTCATGAGAGTTGTAATTCTCCCATGTCAATAAAAAAATTATAATTCATTTATTTTATATAACGCCAAACATCTATCCTTATCCATTTGATGCTAGAGCGCCAAGATTGTAGAAACCTTAGGCTTCATTTAGGGAAAGGCTTATTTCAGATGTAAACACTGCACATAAATTAAGCCAACTTTTAGCTTAAAATAAGATTGATATCATGATTTCTGGTGGATCAGTTATTCTGCTGTGTACTTGCATACAATCAAATATTTCGTCTAGATAAAAATCTCACAACACATGAAGCTGACTTGCCTAAAATTTCACATAAGTGACATATATTTCATATCTACCTAGATATTTAATCTATCAGTGAAAGTATACCAACAAAACAGTTTTATACTGCTTCAACTTTCATCTTCTCCAAGGATTCCAGTCAAAGATTTTCTTCCCTGATGGGATTCCACAACCATGCTTTTTAGAAAATGCCGAGTTGTTTAACTGCTGGTACAATAGACATGATTTCCTTAGTTAGATTCAATCGATGCTATGATAGTTTCTTCCATGGTAACTTTATTTGCGGGATATGAGACGAATATGCTGTGAAATGTAAAGTTCCAATGCTAACGGGAGTGGGATTCAATACAGTGTAATTAAAACATCTTGGCCAAAGAAAATTGTATGCGGAAATTCCAACGACTCAAAATTCGCCTCTTGAAATGAATAAGTAAGAAGTTTTATAACATAAATCTCCTCAACTGAAGAGCCCTTGGGAAATACTTGTGCTTCTCGAATTGACTAAAAAGACGGGGGACTAAGGAAAATTTCTGTATCCAATTTCTGTATCCATTGTGAGTACGACGTTACTGTATGTAATGCCTTTTTAGTTGTAAAATATGCCATGAGAACCAAAAAAAGAAACTGAATTTCCGTTTTCTCTCACTATAAAAGATCACTTTTTGCAGTCAGCGTTTAATTTGAAACACTACACTTTTCAATTCTTTTCAAGATAGTCAGTTTATTGAAGTTATCAAAAGCACTATGATCAACAAAACAAGTGAACATACTGAAACCTTCGAATTGGAACATCTCAGAACTCAACCATCCCAACACCAACCCGACCAGCCAACCCTATGGCCCATGGCAACGAACACACTTACCCGAACAACGATGATATCGCTAATGAGTCTGTTGAAATTGCCTGGCAATTAAACAAACACGTTCTAAGATTGGGTGCTGAGCTTGCTGTTATTGGTCTCGTGATGCATGTATTCGGTGAAGGCTATATAAAGTATGAGGGAAGTTTCAGTGATATAGGTATACACAGTGTACACACTACTCTCTCTAATGGTTTTAGAAATGCATGTTATATCTCTGGAGCCATTGTGACCAGCTATAGCATATATAATTTCTATCACCTTTTAAGACACCCATTGGAGATTCTCAAACAGATATCCGAGAGTACAAAGGAGAAACAGGAACAGAGAACCAATATTTGGAATCTTTTGAACAATTATCGTTCAGGATGTTTTAAAATACGTTTAGACGGTCTTTATGTTGGTAATTTGGTGTTTTTAGCAGGGGTTTTGTTTACGTTGGTACATTTTACTAGTATTTCTCAAGTTTTTGGAATTGTACTTTTAATTTTCGGGGTTGCAATTTTCGGATTTTTCTATTGTATGGCTAGATGTGATTTGAAGGTGTTGGCTAAGTTCATAATTGAGAATCGAGCGTAGCGAGATTGTATTTCTATTTTTATTATTGATTTATTTCCATTCTATTTATATTTCTATTATTAATTTTATTTTAATTATTTTATTTATGTATAATTTTAGGGTTTTAAAAAGGGAGTATAAAATGGAGTTTTAATTATTTAAGGGGTTTCATTTATAGGGGGTTATGGTTTTAAAAATGAGGGTTAGTTTTTTGGGGTTTCTATTTAGGTTTTTTTTTTCGAGGGGGTTTATTTATTTAAGAAGGAATTATGAGTATAAAAAGGGAGTTTAGGGTTTAAATAGGAATTTAAAGTTTATATAGGAATTTAATTTATATAGGAATTTTAAATACGAATTTTAGGGTTAAAAAAAGGGACTATAAAAAGGGAGGGAATAAAAGGGGGTTTCGAACTTAGGGGGTTTCTTTATTTAAAAGGGGTGTAATAGGGATTTAAAGGTTTTGACATTCATACCTTTTATTCTTGGTTGGTTTATACACCTTATAATATATTTACAGTTATATTATATTGTATTATCGGTGGCTACAAAATTTGAACGAAAAAAGCACATTTGTTATTCCACCTAGGAAGTGGCCAATAGGGTTCCTTTTTTTTTTATATATTACGTATATATTATATCTACCTAAGTATCTAATCTATATAGTTGAGAGGTGTTATTCCGCCTAGGAATTGACCATACATTTGGCCCATTTTAGGCTGGTTGAGGCTAGGGCGGGATCTCCCGGCACCTTTACGGCCTCTGCCTATAGTTAATACTTCGGTAGGATTATATATAGATAATCTAGCGTAACCAATCTTAGTTCAATCCATATTTTATTATTCGTATATTTATTCAATACTTATGTTAGACTAATGATCCAATCTTACTCCAATCTGAGAACCTGCGATTAATTTTCTAAATAAGTTTCCCGCATCGCGGCCGCGGTAGCGTTCGCCGCTATTAGCATATTACCTAATTTAGCGGTGCCCTACTAATACCCGCACTAATAAACCTCGGGGAACGGATATCCTATCTCTACCGTACTTCCCTTACGGAACGACAAGAGGTTTTTTTTTATATTACGTATATTTCATATCTACCTAAGTATCTAATCTATATAGTTGAGAGACATTCTAGCGGCAAAACTTCCAAAAAAGGCTCTGCACATTTTACAGAACTCATCATACGGATACCCGAAAATATCGAATTTCAAGAAATTAGCTTCACTAGCTCAGTCGGTAGAGCGTCAGTCTCATAATCATCTGGTTGTGTCATCTGAAGGTCGACAGTTCGAACCTGCCGTGGAGCAATCCACAATTTCTTTTTGCAAATGCGAATTTTTGTATGAATTTAGATTAGTTTTGGTGTTTACAAATTTATATAAGATTAATATTAGCAAGGATAATATTTGGTGTTTTGTAATAAATTCCATTGCAAGTCTACCATTTTTCCATTCTATCATGACGTTTATTTTATACAAGGGTAGTTTAGCTTATCATATCAGTGAGTTACAAGTACCATGGTCTTCTCCAGAGGTTGGTTTTCATGTGAAAGGCTGGGAAGCATTCCTTAGTACTTGTTTAGTTTTCTATCATCACTAGTCATCTTTCTATCATATATTCCAGCAAACACCTTCTAGTCTTTTTCATCTTCCTGTACTATTCAATTAAACATAGTCTATAGGAATAATAAACGATTTCCTTATAGGAAAGCCTCTTGCATCAATTGTTTCCTCAGTTATGACATCCACTATTGTATCTTCCTCTTCCAATCTCCTCTTTATGGCCGTGTCTTCATCTAGTATATCGAATTCATCTTCTCGTTCCTCATACTCTATATTTTCTTCGATTTCCACAAAATCAGGTGCCAAAGAACTCCATTTCTGTGGAAACTGGATGGACCAAAGATAAACCGTTCCTGTTTCCAACCCGGTCAGGCCGATCGAGCACCTTGAGTAGTTCCATTTCACATCTATCAATTCCTCATTGCTTCCCTCCAAGATCTTCACCAAAGAGCCCATGCTTGTTTCCCACACATACAAATCATGCGAAGACTGGCCAAAGGTAGACGCCACCATAAATTCTGCATTAAAGTTGAAAGCCACGGAGTTCCACTGGAGTCGATTCACCACGTCCTGGTACTTGTGTTCCACTTCCAAGTCTGTCCAGGAGCCACCGTTTGCCCAGTCCGGGATGGAGAACTGTCGGATGACTCTATCGGACGAGTTTATGGCAAGTTTGCGTCCGTCACTGGAGATGGTCATGGACTTTATGTTTGAGTTTGTGATTTTCACGCTCTTTTCCACGGCCAAGTCCTCGGTAGATATGATATTCAAGAATCCCTTGCTTGTTCCGGCAAAGAGATGTGCTCCGTCCGGCGTGAAAGTCGTAACCAAGGTCATTCCCTCCACGCTGGGGAGAGCCGATACTTTGGGTGTATTTGGGTCCGAGATGTCCACATACACGGGCTCGTCGTCCAAAAGCGACGCGGCAAACTGCAAGTGGTTCTTAGGATGCATATGTGCCAGCCATATGGGGCCGTCGAACTTGACCTGCCGTATGACTTTCTTTGTGGAAAGATCCCATAGTTTGCACCACCAGTCCTGGGACGAGCTGAGGAGATACCGGCCACAGGCAGACCATCCGAGCGACGTGACTGGTCGCGAGTGTGTGTTCTGCTCTAGGATGGCCACGACACCGTTGCTCGTCAAGTCATAGATCACGATGCTGCCCTCGCTGAGACCCAGCGCTAGATAGTCTCCTCGTTGGTTAAACAGGATCACCACAGAATGGCCCCATTGTAACGTACTGGTTAGTGTTTCCGGGAACTCCTTGGCCACGGCAAACGGGTCTTGGAGCGAAAGGTTCATGTGGTTTAATGATTCTAACTTTTGAAAAAATTCTCGTTAAATCGGAATCAATTGAAATCTTGGAAATTCTTGAAGACGTAAATCTTGAAGTAAACTCTTGAAATTCTTTGGTTCAATATTTAATTTCAGATTTGTTTATTAATCAAGCTGTGGAATATCCGATTTTTAGATTGTCTGATGTTATCTTCGTGTTTTTAGTGATGATGTTAATTGGATTTGAGTAGATATTGAATATGAAGATGTTATTGTGTTGATGTTATACAGTTACTATAAAATATACTGATTCCTGCTCTGTTTGAATCTTGATTCTACTTGTATTCTTTATTTCTTGTGATTGGTATCGTTTTTAATTTTTTTATCTTTATTTCATCTTTTTTTAATGAGTTTGATATTGATGTTAAGTTGATGTATATTTATTATTTATTCAGTGGTTATTCAGTGGTTATTCAGTTGTTGTTCAGTGGTTATTCAGTGGTTATTCAGTTGTTATTCAGTTATTCATTATATATTTTTTGTTATTCAGTTATTCACTATTTATTTTTGTTATTCAGTTATTCTATTCAGTTATTTCTTTATATCTTTTGATTACTCGTCGTCTCTATTTTCAATGTCTGTTTCTATTCTCTATTATTTCATCTTTCTATCAGTTCATTCCTTTTTTCTTTTGTTCAAGTATTCATATCCATTCCATTTGTTCTTGAAGTGTTTGGAATGGAGGAATCTGAAACGAATTCAGTAAATCAAGTGATGACAAGTGTAAAGCTAGGATGTTCAATTGGAATGTAAAACTAGTTTATTCTGAGAACTGTGAATACAAATATTCTCGTATTTATCAATTATTTGTTGTACTGTTTATTCATATTTTAACAGTTACTCATATTCATAACTGTTATTCCCCCCCTTATTCGAGCAAACCGAATGTTTGTGAGGTTAAACTTCTTCATTTCTACACTATTGTTTATTCTTCATTCTTTTACTCTTCTTCTACATCGTTTACTCTTCTTCGTTTACTCTTTTCTTTTCTTTCTTATTCCCCATCTTTTCTCTGTTATTCTTTTTTTATTTCTATTCATTCTTATTTTAAAACATGAAAGATGTTGCCCCCAAACATATGGCGAGCGATGGCAATTGTGAGCCTCTTGGCTAATGTCGAGGCCATGTTCCACTTCTACGCAAACTCCGGCTCCAGAAACTGCTTCTACAAGGAATTGAGCAAGGGTTCTCTCTTTATCGGCAAGTATCTGATGGAGATCCAGGACCTGAGTTTGATATACTACCCGCCACACGATCCCGTCAACATCGGCGTCTTGATAGAGCTAGAGGAGACGTTTGATTCCAACCATCGAGTCGTGAGCCAGAAGGGGCCTGCCACGGGCCAGTTCACCTTCCATGCCCTCGATTCCGGCGAACACCGTATCTGCTTCACACCAAAGTCGTTTGCCTCGTCTGGCTGGTTCCGCAAGCCCAACGAAGCCACCATGCGCGACATGCATTTCAAACGTGCCCGTATTTTGGCAGACTTCTTGATTGGTGACCCCATGTTTGTCAAGGATAGGGTGGATACGGTCCGAGGCCAGATACGGCGCTTACTAGACAAGTTGATTGATATCCAGAGAGAACAGGGATTTATCCGTGAGAAAGAGGCTTATTTCCGCGACCATTCGGAAAGGGCCTGTGACCTGGTGGTCAAGTGTTTGATGGCTCAGGTGGTTTCGGTGTTGTTGTTGTGGATATATCAGATATTTACATGGCGAAAATTTGATAGAATCAAGAGCTTTTTAACACGCAACAGGTTTAAGGTGGATTGAAAAAGAGGTGAATAAAGAAACTAGAAAAGCTAGAAAATGAAGTGAAATGGTAATAAATATACAAAAGGAATAAATACAGGTAATTTACAGAAGGAAATGTATAAATATGAGAATAAACAAGCCAATAAAACGAGTACACTACATTTTGAAATCTACGACATATCCACAAATCAAGAATAGACGAGTTGTTCAGGGTAACTGCAAATCGAAAACGTCTTTGTTTTACTATTGTTTAGTCTGTTTATTATTCTGTGCTTAGTACTGTGGTTTTGTTCTTTTTGCAGCCAAAGAAAGTTCTACATTGCAACAGAATCATTAATAATTACTAATGACCTCTTTTTTTAATATTGTGACACTCCTCGTAAAAGGCCCATTCATCCCTTTTTCTTAAGCCAAAGATCAGCTTTTGGTTAACAATGAACAATGGGAAGTAGTAAAACAAACAAACAATAACATTATTACTTGGTATAAGAGCATGTTTGTCTATCCAATGACAATGCAAATATCCCAAAACAATTCTGTCAAAAGGGGTTTCTTGTATATTTGAAGATACTCTGATTTTTTAATCTTTTTTGCACCCACCTGAAACCTTAATTGATAATAGGATATTTAGGTTTAAGTTCACCGAGGCCCTTTGATAAACTATGGTCAATTTTTATTTTATTCAGACTGTAATTAATTTTCACCGTATTGACCAAAATTTGGATACAGAAATTGTAAAGAGGATTTAAAATACATTCTTCTGAATCAATGATATCTGTTATTTTTGAAAGTGTAATATTTATCTTGATACTCTAATGTGTTAGTCTTCAAACAGAAGGTCACTTCAATTATTTAATAACCAACTCTTGATAAGAGTACACTGTCTGCACATCACAACAAAAAAATCAAATATCTCTCCGCTCGAATCTTTGATTTTCTCTGATTAGATTAATTATACCAAACTAATTTGACGTAATATGTTACCTGATCTTCAAGGTGCAGAAAACGAATATATTGGATATTTATGAATAGGTGTGAACAATCAACCAGATATAATCGGCCCAAATCTTACCAGATCAAACCAAATCCAATCAAACCAAATCCAATCAAACCAAATCTAATCAAGCCAGATATAATCGTCCCAGATCTACCCAAATCCAATCTAACCTTTCCAGAGCAACTCAAGAGTCCTGGAAATATTCAACCACAGCTTTTCTAGAACACACTTTCACCACTTAATCTTAAAAATGGGTTTCCACTCCCACAAAACCCCCTAATTGCCACCCCCCATTTTCTCAAGTATCAGCGCCAAAAAATCAAAACCTAAAAGCTCCGCCAGTCAATCAATCAAGCCAATTCCACGATGGAGGCCCTCTTTGACATTCCAACACGCAACATCGCGCTGCCCGCGCCCAGCACAGACTCATCTATCCGAAAACAGCGGTTCGATGACCGCTCCCAAACCGCAGTGTCGCTAACTTTAAACAACATCCCCAGCTACAAGCCCCGGCCGATTCCCATCAATATCTCGCACGATTACTTCGAATGGACCTCTGCGGGGGTCTCAGTCTTGGCGCTGTCGCCCAAGTTTGCCTCGCTGTACGGATCGCCCCGTATCATGGCCGTTTCCGGAGTGTACACGGTCATAGGCACCGCCACCAGTATCGTGGGGTTCAAACAACAAACCAGCGAGATCGAGTTTGTTTTGAGTGTGACAAGCACCGAGCCGCACGACCAGGACATTGCAGAGTCCCCCATCACTTCCTTGGCCATATCTTCCGACTCGACCTTTGTAGCTGCTGGGTATGCCACAGGCCATATCCGAATATGGGACGTTTCCGTGGCCTCGCCCTACTATGTAATCCACCCTGGTGTCGACGCCGACGCGCATCTGGCCGTGGCCATCACGAAACTCTCGTTTCTCGGCGATCTGCATACCCAGCTCATCAGCACCGACCAGGAAGGGCTTGTGATGTTCCACAACGGGCTGAACAAGTTCTGGCAGCGCTACTTCTCCACGGAGCGAATCCTCGGCGCAAGAACGTCGCAAAACACACGTGTCCAGGACTGTGCAGTGCTTCCTCTAGGCGAAGTGCCTCACATCACAGATAGTTTGGGGGTTTTGGCTGTGATTTCCAACAACGTGCTCCTCATAGTGTCTGTTCTCTCGCTAAATGATGGCACGCGGACGCACATGCTCAGCCATTTCAAGAACGGCAAGCCCAAGCTGGCCACGGGGGTACACAACGTCACCTTGCACTGGTTTCCCAGCATGAAGAGGACACAGGCCCGCTTGGCGTACTCGTGGAATAACGTGCTCACCGTGGTGGAGATGCAGAAATTGCCGGACAATTTGCACGCGGTGATCTCGGACTTGAAGGACAAGAACAAGGGTATACCGACGCTTCCCTTTCTCAAAACAGCACGGTGGGTTGCCAAGGGTGTTATTCTCAGTACCCGGTGGGTTTCCGCGGAGTTGCTTGTAGTTTTCATCCGAAATGACTCCACAGTGAAGCTCGTGATTTTGTTCTACGAGGGAAGTGAGTTGAGCGTGGTAGGAACCAACGAACTTGGGTTTGAGTTCCCGGAAAACCCACACAATGTCAATATCCAGCACACCAGGTTGGCTCTTCTCAATGGGAGCTCGGTGCTTTTGGGAAACTTCTTGAACTGGGCAGATAACTTGTTGAAGATGCTAGCCAGCGGGGAGTATTCCCGAGCGCTTTCTTTGGCCAGCAAGTTCTACTTGTCCCAGAACTCGGGCGAGCTAGTGTTGGTGGGATTACCTGTGGAGAAACAGGCCAAAAACACGCTTTTGCGGCCGTACTTGCTTGAGATCATGAAGGAATCAATGCAGATCTTCAACAGGGACGAGCCGCTGCAAAAATACTTGAAAGTGTACTTAAACTTGATATCCAACTTTACTGGCGATACGGTGTTTGAAAACGCAAACATAGAGGAGTTGATAACGTTACTCTACGAGAGCGTGGACACGGCGTTGTTTTTCGACGAGCTCGAGACGTTTCTCTTGGAAGGAAGTTCTTTCCCCTTGTCTCCCGTGGTGCTCCAGGGCCTTGTAAAGTACTATATCGAGGCCCAGCGAGGCGTCACGTTGACCGAGTTGCTATGTTTGGTGGATATCAAGGGCTTGGACATCGACTTGACCATTAATCTATGTAGAAAACACCAGTTGAGAGAGTGTCTTGTATTTATATGGAATAAGCTCTTGGGGGATTACGAGACCCCGTTGCTTGATTTCATTGGAGAAATCTCGAACCAAAGTGGGTCCATCGAAGTGTTCACTTATATGTCGTATATCCTCACGGGGAAACAGTACCCGACGGATTCATACATTCCTTCTACGAGGAGCGTGGCTGCAAAATTGGCCATTTGTAAGGTTCTTTTCAGTAGTTCCTCGAAAGTGGTTCAATACGACTCGATTTTCCCCATCTTGTACTTTTTCCTAAAGCACAACTCCTTTGAGATGTTATCTACATTGAATGAGTTTTTTGAAGATCCTATATTGAACGATGATAGTGAGGCTGCGGCTCTCAACAGACAGTATATAATGGAGGCCTTACTTGATTTGTACGAATTGAATGAGATGGAAGTTGCGGATTCCGTTCATTTGGCGATCTTTGTTGGGAGAAATTACCCGAAATACTCCCAATTCATCCGGTTATCCGAGTCTACTTTGATGAAAATGGTTCATATTCTTATAGAAAGCGCTGTGAACCGCGAGGACTGCGAGTTGGCCCTACAGAGCTTGCTTCCACATGTCCATGTTGACCACGTTTTAGTAGAAAAGTTGCGGATTTCAGGCTATCACTCCGTATTGATCAACATTTACTGTTCCGAGGGGAGGTTTTCCAAAGCCTTGGATGTTCTGTTGAAGAACTTGACGGGACCTCCTATTCTCGATCTTCTTGAAAAGTCCTTGACTTCAAGTAATTATACGGAAAAGGTGCATTTATCCCAAGTGGTTGCGACCCATTTCGACGTGTTGATTGGACACAGCGTGGACCAGGTGTTCCGTTTGTTCAACCAGCATGCACCTGAATACCATAAACATTTGGTGGGCTCGAAATACCCGCTTGAATATTTGAAGTTGTTATTTCTCCACCACCAGCTAGTAACTCCGGAGTTGGTGTGTTTGTATATTAGGAAACTACACAGCGACTTGATTTTGCCCGTTTTGGAGAAATGGATCAGGGTGCTTAAACAAGACAACACGTTTATGGAGAAAACCATGGACTATTTAAAGGAACAAGGACGAATCGAGTGTATAGTGTTCATTTTAACCCAACAAGGAAGAAACGAGGAAGGATTGGATGTGATTTTAAAGCATTTCGAGGAAATTCCTAGTAACCAATTTGCATCGTATAAATCGCTTCTCGTACAAGCAATGGACATTTGCGATGCCAGCGAAGAAAACTGGCTTAAATTGTTCACCAGTCTTATCAAACTATCCCAAGAAACAAACAAACAAACGTCCAGGTTCTTGAATGAGTGTATTCATGACTGTTTCCGGAGAGTCGGGCACCGGGACGGCTCGTTTTTGAGTGTTTTCAATCTGATTTTGAACGGGACAGAAAGCACCATGGCCAATATCAGAGGAATTCTACAAGAGGTTTTCATTTCGTATTCATATGAAGCGGAAATCCTCAACATCTCGCTTTCAATGCTTCAAGGGGAAATCCGGAAAAACATGCACCTTCTTCGCAAGGATGCCTTACAAGGATGGAGGATTTGCGAGAAAAAGTGCTCCAATTGCTCCAAGGTGATGTGGGGCAGTGAAGGGTTGGAGGGAGATCATTACAAGGCATGGAGTGAGAGATGGGAGGAGAAGGTGAAGGGTATAGATAAAGAGATCACGGGGAGGTACCATCACTGTGAGTTGGTTTTCTTTAGGTGTGGGCACGGATACCATTCGGTTTGTTTGGATAATTTGGGCGGCAGGAAGAGAAAGGTTTGTGTGATCTGTGACGTAGGGTCTGAGAAATTGTACGAGTAGGCACTTCGTTTAGATGGTTTGTTTTTAAAGATACCAGGAACCTGAGGGGCCTATCATACTATAATTAGACGGTTGTTGCGTGGATCAACTCGTGAAGTTATTATCCGAAAAACGTTAAAGTCAAAGCCGCAAGATCACCTTGTATACTTTATTTGGAACGCTAAATTCCACATTCTCTTGTTATTCAACAGAATATTATTTTATTATTTCCGGGTTCTAATTTAGGGGTTTATGTATTATGATGTATTGCTGTTGACAATTCACTCTTTTCTCCATAATAGAAACCATGAGACAATAGAGAGACACGAGACAAAGAGACACGAGACAATAGAGACAATAGAGACAATAGACAAAGCCTTGATGATTATCCAAGCCATCATCGAAATAATAGATTACGAACCAATCAGTTTTATTGAATGTATATTTTGACTCTTTTTGCATCTCTTTTACACGTGACCATTGTAAGAAGATACTGTAACAGGATTTGAACAGCATGGATAATCCCTTACGGGTCCCTCCTCCACAAAGCCAGCCCCGTAACCAAGGGATCTCTCGAGAAATTCGGAAAAAAAAATTCGGTTCTAGTAGAGATGTTAATCTATTACGTGGTCTTGGTTGGTAGGTGACGTAGTTGTCAAGTAGAGATAAGGGAATTGGGCATACGCCTTGGAAAAGATAAACGGTTGAGAAGGGTGAGCGATATATAATATACAGTCTGAGGCCAATGACAGGTTTACCACAGGTTTACCAATGAAAAATTGAATACCAGTGAGATTGATCTTGGTGGATAATGGCTGCAAAAGAGGGGAGGAGTATACGAGTACACGAGTAGTATGTTGGAAAGAACCAGCATTTCATGTGTCCAGTTGTCACCTGTAAAGCCTCAGTTGTTACAACCAGCACAACCTCCCATATCGGTTGATTTGGCCCATCTCCAGCGCAACACTGTGCTAACCTCTTTCTTTACGATGCAAGTTTCCTTATTTAGATTTTCCCGATCTGGCGGTTTTCACAACAGGCTATTCTTAGTAAAGTTAACACGTTGGAGAGGAAAGGCAGTTTCAGAGGGAGAATGGGCCAGAATAGAGTTAGAGTATGACATAAAGGTGAATGAGATCAAGGTGGACCCAAGGAGGAGTAGGGAGTGAGTTAGGGGTTAGAGGTTAGAGGTTAGAGGGTCAGATCGGAGTGGATCACATCAGATCACATCAGATTACATCAGATCAGAGTAGATCAGAGTAGATCACAGTAGATCACAGTAGACCAAATCACAGTAGCCACATCACCGTAGACCATTCAATCCCAGTAGACCATCTTTCAGTCTTCCACCTTTCTATTTCTTGCTATCCCTTGTGACTGCTCACAACAAAACGTAAACAAAAAAATCTTCTATTAATAAATCTTTTTAGAAAACCTCACTCTTCTTTCCACCGCCATGAACTTCAAGAACTCCAGAAGGTTCGAGCTGGACGAAGACGACTTGTTTGACGACCACGTCGACACCAGACAGGAGCCCTCTGTGGCCCACCCTTCCCAGGGCGCCAGCTCCGCCGCTGCCGCAGCCTCCTCTGGCCACCCCAGAACCCATTCCCGCCAGTCCTCTGCCCAGCACGTCAAGACACACCCTCGCTACTCGTCCGCCCAGCACTCGCGCAGCTCCTCTGCCCAGTTCGGCACCTCTGCCTCGCAAGCCGGGGCCGGATTCGAGGACAGAAGACAATATTCCTCCACACCGCCCCCCAACCTCCCCAACTACTCGCAGGCCACCAGTCCTCCGCCAGCACAGCAGCAGTATGCTTACGGCGCAGGAATGCCCCAGGGAATGCCCCAAGGTATGCCGCAGCAGTTTGCCAACACGGGCTACAACGTGAATGGCTTTGGGTACGGCACCAACTCAGGTCCCGGGTCCTCGTCCGGGATGTCCAACGGGTTCACGAGCTCGGGCTTTTCCACGCTCAACGACGATGACGTGTACTACGAGAAGTCCGGGTACCCTGGCCAGGACTCGTCGTTGAGACGGTCCAAGACGGTGGCGTTCCGCGAGTCGGAGCCCGAATACCCGCAGACCGCATACAGTCCTCGTAAACAGCTCATTGACCAGACCAACCAGTACGAGTTGGAGCGCATCGAGACCATGGACAACCCGGGCGTGCCCTTGAGACCGTACTCGCAGTTGTTGACCTTTTCCGGCGACGACTACATTCTCAACGAGCTCAAGGACGCGGACGACGAGTTTGACCCGTACGACCAGGACAACGACTCGCTCTTTTCGGAAACGGGCGAGGAGATCATGAGAAGGGGGACTACTATAAAACGCGCAGGTACCATGAAACGAGCAGGCACCATGAAGCGAGCAGGAACCATGAAACGAGGCGGTACCATGAAGAGATCAGGAACCACCAAAAGTACAGCAGTCACCAGCGCCACCAAGGACGGCGGCGTGGTCACGATGGACGACGAGATCCTCATGGACGACGACGACTTCCTGCCCCGCTTGGTCTACACCAAGACCATCAAAAAGGCCAAGTTGGTCAACGGGAACTACGTCATTGATTGTCCCGTGCCCAAGTCGCTTCTCGACACGTACGGCAAGAAGATCTCCGAGGGAGGCAGAGAAATGTCCTTTATGAGATACACCGCCGCCACGTGCGGGCCTTCCAACTTTTCCAAGTTTGGCTACAACATTAGACAGGACTTGTATTCTCCACCTAGAGAAACCGAGATCTTGGTCTGTGTCACCATGTATAACGAAGACGAAGTGTTGCTTGGAAGAACGTTGAAAGGTGTGTTTGAAAACATCAAGAACTTGACGTGCAGATCGGACCCGTCGTGGGGCGAGGACTCGTGGAAGAAAATCGTGGTTGTGGTGGTGAACGACGGGAGATTGCAGTTGAACAAGAGATCGCAGAGTTTGTTGAGTGCCATGGGGTGCTACCAGGACGGGTACGCCAAGTCCAAGATCAACGACAAGCCCGTCAAGGCACACATCTACGAGTACACCACCACCGTGGGCATCGACGTGGTCAACGATAGAGTCCACTTGTGTCCCAACTCCAACCCCGTGCAGATGGCGTTCTGCTTGAAGGAGAAGAACTCGAGGAAAATCAACTCGCATCGTTGGATCTTCCAGGCGTTTGGCCTGATCTTGAAGCCTAGAGTGGTTATGTTGTTGGATTGTGGAACAAAGCCTTCTAAAGACGCCTTCTACTACTTGTGGCGGTCTTTCCGTGACCCCAACGTGGCTGGCGCGTGTGGGGAAATGAGAGCTTCCTTGGGTCCAAGTAATAAATTGTTGGCCAACCCGCTTGTTGCCGCGCAGAACTTTGAGTATAAGATCTCGAACATCTTGGATAAACCGATGGAGTCTGTTTTCGGGTTTATTTCCGTGTTGCCCGGTGCGTTTTCTGCGTACAGGTACGAGGCGTTGCTTAACGTGGATGGAGAGGGGCCCTTGGAAAAGTATTTCAAGGGTGAATATTTGCATCAGGACTCCAACATTGACGATGGAGAAGAGGACGACGAGCGCGGGGTCAAGGAGAGAAACTACGAGGAGGCGGGGATCTTCACATCCAATATGTACCTTGCCGAAGATAGAATCTTGTGTTTTGAGTTGGTTGCGAAAAAGGACCATAACTACGTGTTGAGGTATGTCAATGAGGCCAAGGCCGAGACAGATGTGCCTGAAAACATTGATGAATTCGTTTTACAAAGAAGAAGATGGTTGAACGGGTCCTTGTTTGCCGCTGCATATGCTGTTTTCCACTGGTCCAATATCTGGAGATCCAACCATTCTGTGTTCCGTAAGATGTTTTTGCAATTGGAATTTTACTACCAGTTGATCACGATTTTGGTTTCGTGGTTCTCGTTGGCCAATTTCTTCCTTGTGTTTAGAATCTTGACTGCTAATTTGGGGTCCAAGGATCTTAACTTTGCCATTGGGAAGTACTTTGCGATTGTTTTCTTATGGTTCTACGTTGGCTGTGTTGTTTGTACGTTTATTTTGGCATTTGGTAATACTCCTAGAGGTACCAAAAAGTTTTACTCTGTGATTGCAATCTTCTTTGCCTTTTTGATGGCGTATATGATGTTTGCGGCCATTTTCTTGGCCGTGCACACGGTCAAGGCGATTTTAAAGGACCACAAGGACGATTTCACCGTGGCTATGATCTTTACAAACAACAAGTTTAGAGACTTGATTGTTTCCGTGGTTTCCACTTATACCTTGTATTTTGCCGGTGCGTTTATGTACGGAGAGCCTGGCTTTATGCTTACATCGTTTGTGCAGTATGTGTTGCTTTCTCCTTCGTACATCAACATTTTGAATATCTATTCCTTCTGTAACATCCACGATGTCTCGTGGGGTACCAAAGGGGTGGAGCAGGCCAAGGACTTGGGTGCGGCCAAGTCCACTGGTGCGAATAAGGACGAGTTGGTGATGATTGTGCCTGGTGTAGAGGAAGAATCCAACGAGACGTATTTGAACGAATTGGAGCTTTTGAGAACGTTGCCTCCTCCGCCCTCTGAAGCTAACAACAAGAAGGCCAAGGACGACGCGTACTATGCGTTTGTTAGAACAATCACGGTTTTGGTTTGGATTGTCACCAACGCCATTTTGATTGCAATTGTCTTGGAAGTTGGAGGGGTGGATTTGCTCACCAAGACCCCGGCACAGGACCAGGACGGGACGATTCTCGGGAACTCGCAGACGTTTTTGACGGTTATCTTGTGGATTGTCGCGGGCTTGGCTATTTTCAGATTCTTGGGAAGTGTCATGTTCTTGGTGCTCAAGACTCTTAGACCTTTGAAGTGGAAGTTTAGAGCTAAGAGAGAGATGAGAAAGGTTAAACAGAATAATTAGGACATTGGAGGTTAGGTAATAAAGATTAGAGTACGAATAACTACGAGCGAAGCGAGTAGTTATGAGCAGCTACGAAGCTACGAGCGTAGCGAGTAGCTGTGAGTAGCGAAGCGGCTACGAGCAAAGCGAGTAGCTTGTAGTTTGTAGTTATGAGAAGCTACGAGCAGCTACGAGCAAAGCTAGTAGCTTGTAGTTTGTAATTATGAGAAACTTGTAATTATGAAAAGCGAGTAGTTATGAGTACCTCGTAATTATAAAAAGTACGTAATTATATAATAATGGCTGCAAAAGGCTTAATATCATGTAATGGCTATATATCATGTAATGGCTGCAAATGGCTGCAAATGGCTGCAAAAAAATTTATGGCTGCGGAATCCTCCAAGTTTTTTCGTAAATTTTAACGTCTTCGTAATTTTCTTATTCCTCGTAAGTGTCGTAAATAGTGTCGTAAATATCTTCCAAGTGTTCTGGAAGTTCCAAGTGTTTGGATGTTTCAAGTATTCGGAAGTTTCTGGAAGTATTCGTACTCTCATTAGTTTAAGTACTAAGTATATATAAGTGTATAAAGGTGTAGAATTACGTGTGTTTAAAAGTGTATAGTGTATAAAAGTGTATAAGTGTATAAGAGTCATGTGTAGAAGTAAGTGTGTATAAGTCATGTATAAGTCATTATAAGTCATTATAAGTCGTAGTAGATATGGCTTTTGCACGTTTAAATACATTAGTTTACCTGCATTAGTGTATAATAATTTCAGTACTTGTAGAGCAAAGAGTTCAATATTATCCATTCAATTTTAAAAATATTTATGTCAAATATTTTTATATATTTTTTGTTATGTTAATTTTACAATACCAAAATTTTTATTGCAACTAAAAATTGAAAAATGAGATTATTTAGCATCTATATGAGTTTTATTCAGAATTAGTGATCATATTGTGAAATATATTAAAAAATATTGGGTGAATTGACAAGAAACCTAAGTACATATGTATAGTCCTAGGCTTGAATTAACTAAAAGATGTATAAGGTAATTTGCAGCGAAGTATTCTTTATATATATATTGATATATTCCGAGTTTACTTCACCGGGTGTTATCATAAAATAAGGATTATCAATATGAAGGATAATATAGTTCAACTACTAAATAGTATAATAATCTTGTAAAAGTGTGTTTAAGTCATGTGTATACGTCATGTGATTTTTTCACGTATATTTCTTATCTACCTAAGTATCAAATCTATATAGTGGAGATATTCTAGACAGTTTTATACTGCTACGAAATCGAATCTCTACGTTCCCAAGGGTTCCAATAAAGATATCTCCGTGGATTACGCCCTACCACAAAAAATCTAGAATGCCTTAAAAAAGGAATATACAGTCACTTTCCCATTATGTGTATGTTCTCTCTTGGGACTTAAAAAACGGGGCATTCTGGGAATTGAACCCAGGGCCTCTCGCACCCAAAGCGAGAATCATACCACTAGACCAAACGCCCGATTTCTTGAAAAAAAAAGATTTCGAGGGAAACATGAGGGGGAAGTTGTGGATATACTACAGATTTTCCTGGAATGGCTGAAATTCTACGTACCTACAAAAGTGTATAGCTAGTTATTAGATTAATACATGTTTCTATTAAAAAAAAAAAAAAAGAAATGGCTTAAACTGGCTTGTATTACCCTTGCTACGTTCTTTGCATCCATAATAATACGCCTCACATTCTATCTGCTAAGATAATTATAGAAAATGTGTACTTATTTCAGATTAAAGTTGGTAATTTCATAATTTTTTTGCATTATTTTTAGATAAAATGAATAAAGACAACCAAGAGATTCCAGGTCTTAGACGGATCATTGCCAAGCTAAACAGAGTATGTGGAATGAAATAGAAATGTATCCACATTGCTATTAAGTTTGGTATTTATCATTCTTTGTATTGTAATTGCATTCTTTGTATATTGCATTCTTTGTATTTTAAATTTGTTTTATATTTGTATTACTCTATGTATGGATTCAATGTATATTTGTATTAAATTTGTATTATATCTGTATATTCTTTGTATTATATTCTATGTATACTCTTTGTATACTCTTTGTATTATATTCTATGTATTATACTCTTTGTATACTCTTTGTATTATCTTCTTATTGTATTCCTTGTATCCTTGTATCCCCTCATTGTACTAACTCAGCACTAGCGAATTTCCAATACCTCCTTAATAGAATTACATCGGTATTTCAATTCCTGGCTAAAACCGGTAAAACCTTATTTACTTGTTTAATTATGTAATGGTTAAGTTTTTAGAAAAGGGGATAATGAATATTTAATACATGATACATAAGAACATCTTGACATCCTGAACCCACAGCCTTCGATGTTTACTCTAGTTACAACTCCACATCCATTAGTCAATAATTAGACATAACAAACCAACAGTCAAACATTGAGTGATAACCGAAATTGAATGATAACGATCAAACAATATGGAGCATTTTATAGTAGTTATTAGGTAAAGGATGATAGATCATGTTATAGGTCAAACATTTTGATAGATCATGTTAATACAACATGTCAATTGATCTTAATAAATGATCTCTCATATCTTTCAGGAGACATGACATGGTATACAACCAGGGGTGAAATTTTTGAAGCACATTCCAAGATTGATTCGGTTATCTAAATAACTCATTCTCGGAAACTTGTAGGAATCTAAGAATTAGTAATTCTCGAGATATAAGCAGTCAAGTGGCTGAGTGTAAAAGGCTGAGTGGAAGGTCTGACGAGTCATAAGGGTAAGTATGACTCAAGTGGACCATTGTACGAGGATGGGATCTCCAGATAAACCAGAAAGAACTCGGGTATGATCCGATCAGATTCCGTGGAGGTCCAATCTGTCTAGAAGGAATTCATCTGGAATGAGAGATAGCGGGATTTGGCGGGTATTAACAATTACAGGGTACAGAGAAGAGTGATGAAACAAATACCAATTAGGAGTAGAGCGGATTATGATTAGGAGGAGAAGTACCAAAAATACAAGGATATAAATACACCACACCAAAGTACCCACTACACTCTACTACAGATAATACAGAAGCGTGTTTATGTTTTCTCTCGTCTAATGCTTTAATCACAAGTGGAAAGATTTCCCCCAAAGAGAGATATCCCACCCTTGATTGCAATTGGACCAAAACCCATTATCAAGTTTCACATCCCCGCAAAATTCCTCTAGCTCGTAATGATAAAGCAACGTCTCAGCAAGAGGATGATGTTTGCTTTGTGGACCGATGGATTGTTGCCATGGTTGTACCCCCTATAAAAATCTGGAATGAGTCACTAAGGTATGAGAATGAGAGGAGAGGAGGAATAGTAGATGTGATGTAAATGTAGATGTGTAGACGTGATGTAGACGTGTAGACGTGATGTGATGTGTAGACGTGATGTAAATGTATGTGTAGACGTGATGTAAATGTATGTGTATATGTGATGTGATGAGATTTTTTATTTTTATCTTTTTTCTGTTTTTTTATGATTTCAGGCCAAATCAAGTAATCAATAATAGAACAACAATGGAAACAATGGCAATAGGTAAACAGTAATCAGGTGAAAAAGAGTAATATAAACAGTGGTATTACACAGTAGTGGAGTGGAGTACTCTTGTAGTGGAGTGGAATGGTCTTGTAGTGGAGTGGTCTTGTAGTGGAGTACTCTTGTACTTGTACTCTTGTAGTTTAGTACTCTTGTACTCTTACTCTTACTCTGCTTCTCGTCATCTCGGAATATACCCGTACACCGAAATAACCACCACATGGTACTGCATACCCTGATGAATTATCAGCCCTGTGATGGCACCAATAAAGAGGGAGGATTGGAAATTACGGCACCAGGCCGAGTCAGCACGAGAAGTGTCACTGAACCAGAATAGATGACAAAGCGGATCACCATCACCACCAATCTTCGAGAATCTTTGGGAAGATTCGTAAACCAGGTCTAGACCGTGGTGGTACCACCTACTAGTTGTACTACTAGTTGTACTAAAGCCACGGGGCATTACGAGAAATTACAGGCCAAGGCCAAGCGCGTGCTAGCGCACAATAGTGCTAGCGCACAATTGTGCACGGGCCAATAGGAAAGGCCTAGGATGAGGGATATAGTAAAACGCCACACGATAAGACATGAAACATCCCGGGGATGTTGTGGAGAAGGAGAAATTTTTCGGCGGACAAAAAGCAAACTTTTGAAAATAGAACGCGGAAGAATAAGAGTCATAAGCGGCCCAATCGGAATGTAGAGGTGCAATTGCGATATCCAGGGTAAAATGCACATCTCTAGCAGATTAGTGGATCAAGAGGACATGTTATGGGTTTTTGTTGTTGCTACGGATACGATGGTACTATTTGTAGTAGTACGAAGTACAAGTAGTACAAGTACAATTATTACAATTTACAATTATTACAGTAGTACAAGAACAACTACAATTTACAATTATTACAGTAGTACAATACTTAGTAGTACAATACTCTTAGTAGTAGTACAATTACTCTTAGTAGTAGTAGTAGTAGTAGTGGTAGTAGTACTTCGTACTACTACTTATGACGTCATAACCATCTTTTCCCTGGAAGAACACTAACACCCCAGGACAGACAGTGAGGGAATAAACAGGTAACAGGTCAGAGAGATATGTCTTCGAAGTGGTGGTGTTCATAGTAGTTCTTGTAGGTGGGCGATTGCCAGGGCAATTGATCTTATCATGAGAATTTTTGAAAATTTTTCTCGGACGTTCATTAAAGCCGACATGTGATAAGAAAGCTCTTGATATGGCGCTAGCCATGTCAAGAGAGCATGATAACTTGTTATCATGCTAGAATGGTAGAGTGTAGAATGTAAGCATGCTATGCTAGCATGATAACAAGTTATCATGCTTACCATGCTTACCATGCTTACCATGCTCATAAAGTATGCCATGGCTAACGCCATGCCATACTTTGTTAATCCCTCAATTGACGAAACCGCATTTCTTTTGTCCGTTTTGGGAATTCTCAGCCGTAAATTGGAAAAAACAAAATACAGAAAGCATAACAAAGAATCCAAGGAAGGCGCAACGGAAGAAATCAAACAAGAAAAGTAGTGGTGGATTCGTAGTAATAGTACTATCATTGGAAAGCCCTAATCTTTCTCATTCCAAGCATACCATTTTCACCCCCATACCCCCTCTAAATAACTCAAAAAAGATGTTTTTTTCTTCTTTTCTTTTTTCCTTCCATTTCTGATTGGCCATCTGAAAAAGCCAAAAAAAAAACATATATAAGCAGGAGAAATCCCCAAATTTCCAACCTCGTTAGCTTACTTTATCCACTATGTCTGCTACTGAACCTACGCACGAAAAGGTTGACAAGGTTGTCTCGGACGACGAAGACGAAGACATTGACCAGTTGATCTTGGACTTGCAGTCCAACCACCACGGCGACGAAGATGAGGAAGATGTCGTTGATGAATCCACCTTTAAGGCTGTTCCAGAAGAACTCTTGCAAACCGACCCTAACTATGGTCTTTCTGACGGTGAAGTTGTCAAGAGAAGAAAGAGATATGGGTTGAACAAGATGGCTGAAGAACAAGAAAACATGATTTTGAAGTTTGTCATGTTTTTCGTTGGTCCTATTCAATTCGTTATGGAAGCCGCTGCTGTTTTGGCTGCTGGTTTGGAGGATTGGGTTGATTTCGGTGTGATTTGTGCTCTTTTGCTTTTGAACGCGTTTGTCGGGTTTATCCAGGAATACCAAGCTGGTTCCATTGTCGATGAGTTGAAGAAGACTTTGGCTAACTCTGCTTTATTGGTTAGAGATGGTCAACTTGTTGAGCTCCCAGCTACCGAGATTGTTCCAGGTGATATCCTTCAATTGGAAGATGGTACTGTTATCCCAACCGATGGTCGTATTGTTACCGAAGATTGTCTTTTGCAAATTGATCAATCTGCTATTACCGGTGAATCTCTTGCTGTTGATAAGAAACACGGAGATGCTTGTTACTCTTCTTCTACTGTTAAGACCGGTAAGGCTCTTATGGTTGTCACTGCTACTGCTGATTCCACTTTCGTTGGTCGTGCTGCTGCTCTTGTTAACAAGGCTGCTGCTGGATCTGGTCACTTTACCGAAGTTTTGAACGGTATCGGTACTACTCTTTTGGTTTTCGTTATCCTCACCCTTTTGGTTGTTTGGGTTGCTTGTTTCTACAGATCTGTCAAGATTGTTCCTATTTTAAGACACACCTTGGCCATTACCATTATCGGTGTCCCAGTTGGGTTGCCAGCTGTTGTGACCACCACCATGGCTGTGGGTGCTGCTTATCTTGCTAAGAAACAAGCTATTGTCCAGAAATTGTCCGCCATTGAATCTCTTGCTGGTGTGGAAATTCTCTGTTCTGATAAAACCGGTACTTTGACCAAGAACAAGCTTTCTTTGCACGAACCATACACTGTTGAAGGTGTTGAAGCTGATGACCTTATGTTGACTGCTTGTCTTGCTGCTTCCAGAAAGAAGAAGGGTTTGGATGCCATTGATAAAGCTTTCTTGAAGTCTTTGATTAACTACCCAAGAGCTAAGGAAGCTTTTACCAAGTACAAGGTTTTGGAATTCCAACCTTTTGACCCTGTTTCCAAGAAGGTTACCGCTATTGTTGAATCTCCAGAAGGAGAACGTATTATCTGTGTCAAGGGTGCTCCTTTGTTTGTCCTTAAGACTGTCGAAGAAGACCACCCTATTCCTGAAGATGTCCACGAAAACTACCAAAACACTGTTGCTGAGTTTGCTTCCAGAGGATTCAGATCCTTGGGTGTGGCCAGAAAGAGAGGCGAAGGACATTGGGAAATTCTCGGGATTATGCCTTGTATGGATCCTCCTAGAGATGACACTGCCCAGACTGTTAACGAAGCTAGATCCCTTGGTTTGAGAGTTAAGATGTTGACTGGTGATGCTGTTGGTATTGCTAAGGAAACTTGTCGTCAATTGGGTCTTGGTACTAACATTTACGATGCTGACAGATTGGGTCTTTCCGGCGGTGGTGACATGGCTGGTTCTGAAATTGCCGACTTTGTTGAAAACGCTGATGGTTTTGCCGAAGTTTTCCCTCAACACAAGTACAATGCCGTTGAAATTTTACAATCTAGAGGTTACTTGGTTGCCATGACTGGTGACGGTGTTAACGATGCTCCATCCTTGAAGAAGGCTGATACCGGTATTGCCGTTGAAGGTGCCACCGATGCTGCTCGTTCTGCCGCCGATATCGTTTTCCTTGCTCCTGGTTTGTCTGCTATTATCGATGCCTTGAAGACCTCTAGACAGATTTTCCACAGAATGTACTCTTATGTTGTCTACCGTATTGCTTTGTCTTTGCACTTGGAATTGTTTTTGGGCTTGTGGATTGCCATTCTCAACCAATCCTTGAACATTGACTTGGTTGTTTTCATTGCTATTTTCGCTGATGTCGCTACCTTGGCTATTGCTTATGATAACGCTCCTTATGACCCTAAGCCTGTCAAGTGGAACACTCCTAGATTATGGGGTATGTCCATTGTTCTCGGGATTATCTTGGCTATTGGTACTTGGATCACTTTGACTACCATGTTTATGTCTAAGGGTGGTATTGTCCAGAACTTTGGTGGTTTGGATGGTATCTTGTTTTTGCAGATTTCCTTGACTGAAAACTGGTTGATTTTCGTTACCAGAGCCCAAGGTCCTTTCTGGTCTTCTGTTCCATCGTGGCAATTGTCTGGTGCTGTTTTGATTGTCGATATCATTGCCACTTGTTTCACCTTGTTTGGCTGGTGGTCTCAAAACTGGACCGACATTGTCACTGTTGTCAGAACCTGGATCTTTTCCTTTGGTGTTTTCTGTGTCATGGGTGGTGCTTACTACCTTATGTCCACTTCTGAAGGTTTTGACAATCTCTGTAACGGTAGAAAGTCTTCCCCTCAAAACAACAAGAGATCTTTGGAAGATTTCTTGGTTTCCATGCAAAGAGTTTCCACTCAACACGAAAAGTCGTCTTAGGGTTCCCCACCAAGCGCTTTTCTACATTTAAATATCATTTAGATGCTGTCATACATTTACTGCACGCACATTCAATTAATGCCGACTTTTGGTGTTTTTGATTAATTTTTAATTTTTTAGATTAGGCCGTTGTTTTAATTCCCCAAGCAATGGTTTGGTCTTTGGATTGTCGGGCCAAGGTTGGTTGTTGATGGAGAGTTGTTTTCCCCAATGGCTTGTATGGTTGATGACTATTTTGGCCCGCTCCACCTTTGATTCCCTTTTTGTATCGTTTTTATATAGTTAATTTATCGTTGTTAATAGATTGTGTGTAGAACCGAGCAAACCGAAGGTTTGGAAGGATGAAGAATTGAATATTATTCAGAAACAGTAAAATAATTGTAAACTATTTACTATTGAAGGTTTGAAGAGGTTAAATTTTATTAAGAATAGAATCATGTAACTATTTAACTACTATACTAGGTTTATTCAAGAACATGTAAATACTACTACTCATGTATATATTGAATGTGATTCAAGCAGAGTAACTATTGTTATCTTTCTTATTATCTTTAGTCTTACTCTATGTTCTTTATATTCTTCTTTACTTACTCTTATTCTTTTCTTTATATTCTTTCTTTTACTCTTTTCTTCTTCACATTCTTTTCTTCTTCACATTCTTTTCTTTACTCTTATCTTTTCTTTATATTCTTTTCTATATTCCTTTTTTCTTTTCCTTTCTTACTCTCTATATTCTTACTCTTTTCTTTATATTCTTATTCTTTTCTTATATTCCTATTCCTTTCTTACTCTTCATTTACAATTAAAAGTCAATTTGCAGCCAAAGTGAAAAAATAAAGATAACCATAGAAACGAATGTTCTTTAGTACGAGGCATGGAAACGAATAACCAAGGTGATGGTTGTTTGTATTTATATGTATATTTATCTCTTATTTCTTCGCTTAAAAGAAATGGCTGGAATATATAAAAGTATGAGATTGTTTTTAATTTCCCTTTCCTGAATAATTGTCCGTTTTCATAGTTACGTGTTATTAATTTAAGTTATTAGTATGCTGTTACTTTCCATATATTCCCTTGTAGACTACTTTACTCTTGATCCCTATTTCCTTGTGTATCCTTGAAAGTGAATAACTTATATTTAACTTATTTAACTTATATATCTTCTATCTTTATTGTTCCTTTTGATTCTACGTTTACTGGAATCCTTATACTTTCTAAAACCTACAAGTAATAATGCTAGTATCTGCAAATATAATCTCTACTATTGTATAGATTTAGCTCTATATTGAATACTTTATTGAATAAGCTTGAATAAGTATATTGTTTCTGAATATTCTCAAGAATAACTACTTTGTTCTGTTCTACCCTAGTAACTTTACATAGATTATTAGAACTCATCTAGGTACTATATATACTGTTAACCTTCCTACTCCACTCTAAATTAGTAACTAAATACAGCACTGATATTTATTCTTTCTCTGTATGAATGTATAAAATACAGTATTAGGCAGTATTATAATATTACTTGAATCAAACTTTTTCACTTCTCTGATTAAAATGGCTCTATCTAATATCCTATTTCTAATGTTAAGTTTTAGAAAGGAAATGGAAAAGGAATGGAATGTGAATATGTATATGTTATTTCAAATTTTTTGCACCCATGTTATTTTTCAACTCAAATTAACCAATAGTAAGAAAGTAATAGATAGATGTAAGGTAAAAAGTATAAAGTATATAAAGTATATAAGGTATATAAATATACAATGAATATATTAATATCAAATATATTTACGTTATATTACTGCAGAATACTCCTGTACCTACTTTAAGCACTACTATAAACACCCTATATAACTTGCTAATAAACTATCCACCAATTTAACGGATATCCATATACAAATGTACGTCAAATCACATATACCTACTTATCCACTTATCCACTTATCCACTTATCCACTTATCCACTTATACCTACATATACCTACATATACCTACTTAAACAAATTCATAAATACTTCAATATTAAACAAATTGTTAGGTATTCACTTATTATTATGTATTTGACTGATTTAGGTAATAAGTATTTCGTTCTTCAGAACCTGGATAAGGTATACGATGTTTATAGTGACAAGTAAGGATTTTCTTAATTCAGCAACTTTACTTTACTCGTTTACATATGAAAATGTTAATGATTATGTTGAATATTACGAAAGAACTTACTATTGAAAATAAATAGTATGCTTAGTATAATCAAATATCATTAAAATATCCACTATCAAGCAAATTCTTTATGTTCAGTACTCAACTTGTCTAACTTTACTTTCATTAATAAAATCATTCAAGTATTCTCGATATACTCTTTATACACTATATACTTTATACACTATATACGCATTCTTTATACACTATATACTCACTCTTTATACACTATATACTCACTCTTTATACACTATCTATATATTCTATCATAATTAAATCACTAAATATCCCTTACTAAACCTCAGTATACTCAATATACTCAGTATATACTACTATATTTATTATACTACTATATTTATTATACTACTATAATACTATACCCAGTATACTCATCTCACTAAATATCACCTCACCCCAATATCCCAAATATTGCTAAGATTTTACTATCACTAAAGTTTATTCCATTCAAATGGCTATATTCAGTATATTCAGTGCATTCAGTATATTCACTAAATTAATTTAACATCTAAAACTCATTTAACATATAAACTTTAAACACATTTCAAACACATTCCATAGTAAACAACATTCAACACACTTTCTATATACCCTTTTCACTAAAACTCACTAAATATCACTAAACTATCGTTACAACTATATATTCACACTCTATCTAATATACACAGTACACAGTAAATTCACTAAAGCCATTTTTTAACTATAAATAGTTAAATATAATTTAAATCTCGTATAATTAAAATAGTATACTTTAAATCTATACATATCATAAAAAGGAGTGTAATTATTTTTGGGACTTTTATTTCATATCTAAGTATTTAATGTATATAGTGAAGATATTCAACATGGTTATACAGTCATATCCGTTAAGGATGTTCTACTGATTAAATCTCGTTAATGACTTAAATATCACTAAAATCTCACTAATAACTCACTAAGTACTATTAAATCTCACTAACTCATCAAATCTCATCAAATCTCATTAATAACTCATTAAAATTACATTAATAACTCATTAAAAACTCATTAAGAACTCATTATAATCACATCAAGATTTCATTAAAAAATCACTAATAACTCATCAAATCTCTAATAACTTAAATATCATTAAAAAATCATTAAAAACTCATTAAATAGCACTAAACTCAAACTAATAACTCATTAAATCTCTAATAACTCATTAAAAACTCATTAAAATCACACTAATAACTTAAATATCACTAACTCATTAAAATCCCATAAATAAACCATTTATAACTCACAACACACTCATTAAATATCATTAGTAACTCTAAAATCACACTAATAAGTCATTAATAAGTCATTAAAATACCACTAATAACTCATCAAAAACTCATTAAAAACTCATTAAAATCACATTAAACTCTCACTAATAACTCATCAAAAACTCAATAAAATATCACTAAGAACTCACTAAAATCACACTAAAATCACATTAATAACTCATTAAAATCACACTAAAAACTCATCAAAAACTCATCAAAATCACATTAAAATATCACTTAAATCTCACTAAAGTATCACTAAACTCACATTTAAAACTCAATAAACTCACACTAAAACCCACTACAAACCCACTAAAACCCACTAAAACCCACAAACCCCCTTCAACTCCCTCTACACCTCTACATCCCCCTACATCCCTAAACTCATTCCACATGTACACCCCCCATTTTCTCACCCCCCCAATTTCCCGAGCTTCACAAAAAAACCAAGCACTTGAAAATTTTCATCCACGGACCACTTGTATACTAGCCTGCTCGCCCGCGTGATGTCCCTTCCTACCGTCGACGAGTCCTTGTTTGGCTCCGGCTTGCGCACGCTGAGCTTCTTTCCCGACGACCAGGACGAAAAGCCGCCGGTTCTTTCCAACTTGGCCATCTCCAATGAGATTCCCTCGGGGACCCAAACCAGTGACGGGCTTGATATTATCGGGAACCTCAAGCTCGATGAGTTTGGAAAGAGCTATCCCGAGTTCGGGGAGTTTCCTCCGGTGTATTACCACATGGGTCCTTCCAATACGTTCATGCCGTTTTCCGGATGGAATGGAAATATCTCCAACAACTTGAGTCCCAACATGTTGAACCAGAACCAGAACATCAACAACTTGAGCACTCCCTTGAACCCTCCCTTGAACAGTTTAACCAGTAATCTAAACATCAACCAGAACCCGCCGTTTGCTCTTCCGGATCTTCTCGAACCTTCAAACCTCTGGAATAGACCCATGCCCCGCCAGTTTGACCGGGCCCCGGCACAAACACAACCGTTTAACCGTTTCTACCGCAGAAACAACAATACCAATTTCGATGGAATGAACATTCACCGCAAAATGCACCGCCGGAAAGGCGATGATGCGGCAAAGTACGCAAACAGTAAGCTCGAAGACTTTACCGGCGAGATCTACTCGCTTTGTAAGGACCAGCACGGGTGCCGTTTTCTCCAGAAACAGTTGGACCGGGCCGAGCACGCAGACGCAGAGTCGGTTGCTGTGGCTGCTACTCTTATTTTCAACGAGATTTACCTTAAAATCGTGGAGCTTATGACGGACCCTTTTGGAAATTACCTTATCCAGAAACTCTTTGAGGCTGTTTCCGCAGACCAGCGGGTGATTCTAGTTAAGAACTCGGCGCCGGAGTTTATCCGTATAGCCTTGGATCCTCACGGAACCAGGGCGCTCCAGAAACTCGTGGAGTGTGTTTCCTCGGAGGAAGAACTGGCGCTTATCATTGAATCGTTATCTCCTTATATCGTCAGTCTTCTGAGAGACCTTAACGGGAACCACGTTGTCCAGAAATGCTTGCAGAAGTTGAAGTCCCGGGATAACCAGTTCATTTTCGACGCTGCCAGTGTGAATTGCATTGAAATCGCCACCCATAGACACGGCTGTTGTGTTTTACAGCGCTGTCTTGATCACGGAAGCTTTGAACAGCGGAAACAGTTATCGTTAAAGGTTGCAGAACACGCCACGTCGCTTTCTCTTGACCCTTTTGGGAATTACGTAGTACAGTATGTTCTTGCTCGAGGCGACGACCAGTCGATTGCGCTTATTGTGAATCATATCCGTCGGAACTTTGTTTCGTTGTCGTTGCACAAGTTTGGTCTGAATGTGATTGAAAAGTCGTTGCGGATCAGTAAACTTACCGATGAGTTGGTGAGTGTTTTATTGGCCAATGAGAATAAGTTTGGAGAGATGTTGAACGATGCGTATGGAAATTACGTTTTGCAGACGAGTTTGGATGTGGCGGGGGAGGAGGATTTGCTGAGGTTATCGGGGGGGTTGCAGCCGTTGTTGGGGGGGATTAAGAATACGCCGCATGGGAGGAGGATTGTGATGAAGTTGAGTGAGTAGCTCCGAGCGAAGCGAGGAGCCCATGAACGAGCGGAGCGAGTGAATGGTCATTTATGATTTATGATTTTGATTATTTATGATTTTGATTATTTATGATTTTTCATTTTGGTGATTTTCCATTTTTATGATTTTTCATTTTGATGATTTTTCATTTTTCATTTTGATTATTTATGATTTTCATTTTTCATTTTTCATTTCATTTTTGATATCATCGATCCTCCTTGTCATATTCATCTGCCTAAAGCATCATTACCGAATTAGTCGGCTGGCTGCGTTTGCAGCTTTTTTGTTTATCCATTTGGCGATTCTGCTTTGCAGCCAAAGCCATTTTGAAGTGTATAGTAATGTATGATAGTGTAAGGGGTGTAGAACGACGAACGAGCGAAGGTCGAATGAACTCGCGAAGCGAGTGAATGAGTGAGTTTTTATTTAGAACGCTTTTGATATTTGATATTTGATATTTGAGTTTGATCTTTTTTTATATTTGATCTTTTTTTATATTTGAGCTTTTTTGATCTTTTTTGATATTTGATCTTTTTTTATATTTGATCTTTTTTTATATTTGATCTTTTTTTATATTTGATCATTTTCGATATTGATCTTTTATTTGACCACTTTAGATCTTTTTTGATATTTCTACGTATCTCAAATAATCCTACTTTTCCTTATACCCCAGAACATTTAAACCAAGGTCTTCAACCAAGAGTTAATTATTCCAAGTAACAATACCAAGCTACTCAAGTAACGAATAAGCCATGAAGGAACATCAGGTTTATCAAGAATAACTATTGTACATATATAGCTAGCTCATAGTTTGAAGCTTTGTTATATAAACTATTGAATCCAAATTGATTTGGGTGAATTTTTGTCCAAAAGAAAATCGAGTTAATTGTTTCATGATAATAAACATATTTATACTATCCAGGTTAGATTTAAATCTTAACCAATATCAGAATTTAACTAGACAAGTGACAAGTTGAAACCGAAAGTTCACTAAAACAGATAACGACAAGCTATAAAAGAATAATAAAAAAAATACTGTGAATGCAAATAATGAAGGGTCCTAACCAAAGTCAAAAGAAACCGCAAAAGATTAAACGGTCCAACATACTTTGAATTCAAGGATTCTCATTTTGACAAGTTTTGTTTCTGGCTGCAAAATTTTTTCTGGCTGCAAATTTCTGACTTCAAAATTGGACAAATAAATTCATCGTAAAGACATCATACTTAGGACACATAAGACTTACATCACCTGTGAAATTCCCTTAAGATATAACGCCATGGATACCCCTGATTCGTAAAAGGTTTATTTTTATCTCCAAACCACATCATTTGACTCTATGCTTTAAGACGAAAAGTAGTTTTAAGAGATGATTTTTATCGAGTACAACAACTCTATGGAAATGGTATTATCGCACTTTATAAAGAAGCAATCAAGTAGGAAATTCCGGATATAGATGCCAGATACATTGAAAGAGCAAAGCTCATACACCTAAGAGACACTGTATAACTCATTTCCTTTTTAATTTCCTTAATCTTTGAAGGAGTAGATTTGACTTATGAAAGCGTAGTAGACTGGATATTAAACACTCGCAAGAGGTTAAGTGGACTATTATTAGTAGGATAAACACCAGTTACTCAACTTTCCCGGTGTTGGGTGATTCTGATTTAAAAATGTGAGTAACTAAAGGGTTTATTACAGTTTGACGTTGCTGTACTTAAAGTTGACCAATTATTGCAGTTTGAGTGATACTGTAAAAGAGTTGGATATTTGAAATTTTTCGAATTAAACGGATAATAAAGCTTTATCTTCCTCTTAAACTTGGAATTTTAGAGGCTCCTTTCATACTCAAGAATTCCTTGATAATACTAAAGTTAATGATAACAATCTAAAATTAATGGCATAACCTAAGAATATACTATATATTGCTCCACTCATATTTATATATTTTCTTTACAATGCTTGAAATATATTTTATATACTACCCTATCTATACTTACATTACGTTAATATATTATGAAGTAATACATAACTTATTTGAGATGCTTGCAAACAAACATTCCAATCAAACGGATTTCTTTATATTCCTGTTCATTGTACTTATACTTCTACGCCTGTTGACCTTGTATTGTAACATTCGCTATACCATGAGTCTCTTACATCTAGTCCGGGTCCCTATAAAGGCTATTTCTCTTTCTATATACTTATCCAGTCAACTCAACAACTAAACCTATAATAACGTAGCCTAGTTTAGTTCGGTAAAGTGGCTGCAAATTTAAAGTAAAGAAACTTTAGCAATTGTTAGGCTTGTAGTTAGACGTATATAGTATCTATTATACTGGCTATATAAGTTATGGGTACTATGCATATACTAGAGCGAGTATACTATGACCTCTTAACAGGGTATAACCCAATTAGTATAAGCCTAGATCCCTAACGTTGTTTATTAAAAATAGAAGCATATTCAAACGAACCCATCAAAGTCCAGAAAGGTGAAAATTCCATAAAACATACCCTATATATATCTAGTTATAACATACCCTAAATTTATCTAGTTATAACATACCCTATCTAGTTATATTTTTGAAACAAAAATTCAGTTCAGTTTATGTATTTTCTTATTGTCTATTACATGTTCATACAGTTCTTTCAATTCATGTTTCATACCATGGTACATTAATTTTGCAACCAGTTGATAAGGACTTAAATGGATAACAACTTGGTTTAAATATCTGTTCATTGTGATTTGAATTAAAAGTCAAATGACTAAATTTCTAATTTATACTACAAAAAAATATGATTCCGCCCAGGATCGAACTGGGGACGTTCTGCGTGTTAAGCAGATGCCATAACCAACTAGACCACGCAACCATTTTTCTGAAAAAATATCTTAAAGTGAGATGGTGTGCAAGGAGGGGTCCGGGAAGTCACAAAATTGCTTTCAGACATACAGAAACTTTAAATATGTGTAGAAGTCTCTGTTATATATATGGTGTATACTATTTATGCATTTATTGACTGGTATGACAATTTTCATACACCCATGTGGCTAACAAATAGATCTTTGACCGATTAATGATTGAGAAAAAAGGTGGTTAAAGACCGGAAGAGCAGGAAGAAAATTATAGAGATATATTGTAGAGCTAGAACGGATAGTTTATTGTTATTCAAACAATATACCAAAGACTTTACTGAAATCTTTTGGCTGCAGTGCAAATTATGGCTGCAAATTTTTGTGCGAATCTACAAACAACAATCATTAACAAATAACAATAGCCACTTCAACAAACTGTCCACCAATACTAAGAATCATATAGAACACCCTTAAATACAACACAATGAGCCAGTAGATATTTATATGTTTGATAGTTGGATCTATTCGATTATTCTTTCGAATAGATTTTTATTTTCCTTTCATTGGACTTAAAAATATTAAGCAATACTACGATTTCCGAACTCGTCTACCAACACCTACGCCATTTTTTATTTTGTTTATTAAGCTATTTAGGGGTCTATCACTTT